>MU284120.1:173204-229494 GCA_022478815.1 Daldinia bambusicola
AAAAATCTTGGTCCTCCCCGTCCTAACAAAAATTTTTATATAAGGCTAATTACCCCCCTTTTATTTTTTTTTTTTTTTTTTTTTTTTTTTTTTTTTTTTTTTTTTTTCAGCCATTTTCGGCGATATTCTTTTCCATTATTTATCAATTTATTACCTCTTAATCCTTGACAGGTTACTAACATATCCTTTCCAGGCGTGCACGAATTTCCCTTCTCCGTTTTATTAGATGGGCATCTGCCAGCGACAACGGACAACTCGATTGTCGCCATCCGATATGACTTCTTTGCGGAAGCAACACCCCGAACAGGGCCCACCATTAAGCTTACGAAAAATATCGACGTAAAGCGATCACTTCAAGTACCAGAACTACCCCATCACAGCATTCGCATTTTCCCACCAACCAACATTGCTGCTAGTGTGCACTTCACTCAAGTCATACATCCCATTAGCACTAACACATTCACCCTACGTCTTGACGGTATTGTCAAGCACAACCCTGATGTCAAGACCGTAGAGTATTGGAAGCTCAAAAGACTTTCGTGGAAGCTCGAAGAAAATATGGAGACCGTAGCGCCTGCATGCGAGAAGCACTCGCCAAAGGACCCAGAAACTGGCTTGCCGATGAAGAAGGGTTCGAAGCGCAGTGACTCGCGTACGATAGCGCATGCGGATATGCATGGCGGCTGGAAGTCAGACTACTCACCATCAGGGAGCATCGAAATGGAAGTTCAATACCAGCTCGCACCTAGCGCGAAAACTGTGTGTGATATGAAGAGCGAAGACGGCACTCAAATTACACACCAGCTAGTTGTGGAGATGGTGGTTGTCCAAGAATACGCACCTACCGCTCATCCTAAGCATATTACGCCGACAGGAGTTGCACGCATATTGCGCATGCACTTCGGAGTCGTGATAACGGAGAGAGCTGGCTTAGGTGTCAGCTGGGACAACGAGGCACCTCCAATCTACCAAGATGTCCCTCCTTCACCACCCTCGTACTCGTGCGACATTCCCTACGAGAGCATTGACAGCGTCGAAGATTTAACACTAAATCGACGGAGTCAAGATGTCGGGAGCAGGGCCCAGAGTCCAATATACGAAGAGCAAGCACAAACACCGTCGAGTGCGGGAGCTGACGAGGCCGCACGTTAGGACACGTCCGACCGCCGGCATGGCATGTTTAGACGATGTTCGCTGTTGAATAAGTTGAGGAAAAAGTAGTGCTGGGTTCTTTTGTTTTCATTTGTGTTGCGTTGTGTTGTGTTGCGAGAAGAAAAATTATACCCCATAAGCGATGCTTTAGCGGATTGTTAGCTATTTTTGCATTGGACGAGGTTATATAGGAAGGCGGGATTTTTGCCGCGCACCAGAAAAGCGCAAGGCGACGGAGTTTGAGGGAGCCGTATCTTCTAGACGGCAGATAGACATACCCAACTAACATGATGCCGCAAAAAGGCAACATGATAATCAATATAATGACAAAATAATTCCACCTCTAATCAATTGCGATCACTATCATTTGTAAATGTTCATGCTCGTGTTAATTGCATAGGTGGTAGTTAAACAAGCTGCTAATTCGACTAAAGGTACCTAGTGTAAAGTTAACCTGGTATTTGCCTGCCAACTTTTAATATGACAAAGTTATATGTAGGTAGATAATAAATACATGGTATGGTGTAGTAAAAATAAGATTTAAAAATTAGAGAATTAATATTTACATAATTCGTAAAAATGAGGCTTCATGTACGCCCAACGACCCTATCGAGATCAGTCCGTTAAATTTTCAAAAACGTCGATTGTCGGGAAAGGGGAGGGTGAGAGGTAATGGTGGGTGGTACAGCGGCTTGCGAGGAAGGACTTCCAGGCGGATTCATTGTTGAAATTAAAGTTGCAGGTGATGCGCTTAGACCGGGCGTAGTGCCACAGGTCGATCTTGTCCTGTCTCTTCAGCCCCGAGAACTTACACCACAGCCCGAAGATCTCCAGGTTGGGTAGGAAGTTCCACCGGTCCACTGCGAAGTCATCTAACAGCCTCTTCACGATCGCCGGGTTGTACCTATACTTATCGCTGTCCGCAAATAGATTTACTTCTTCTAGCGAAGGCGGTAAGATCTTAACGAGCCGCGGGATGGCCTCGAACGCCTCCCGCGGGATTTCTCGCATGATATCCTCGCCTGGTAACACCTTTTTCGCCCATGTCTGGATAGCGGGGGTGTGGAACGCCCGGACATCAAGGTCGAGACGCTTGAGAGTTGCAAACTCTTTCATAGAGGTGACCCCATTGGTTACGTGACCATCGAGGTACTCCAGAGTTACAATAAGCTCCTCCAGGTGCTGGCCCACGTTCTTCCCTATACCAGCGATGAAGGCGGCCACATCCCAGCGATCTAGCGCAGGTCTACTATTATTCTTCGACACGTAGCTAAACCTGAACGACTCTAAGCAAGGAGTACGTGACAGTAGGAGCGATATAGCTTCACTATCCACATAAGTGTGCTCTAGTACAAGTTTGCGCAAGCCCAGGCTCATATCCGGGGAGTTGCGGTGGTATCCTAAGAAGAGGGGGCCGGTACTATAATCCTGACAATTAGTAAGATATAGCGCTTTAGGATCCGGCGCGGTGAAAAAGGCCACCAAGGCGCGCAAGTCCATCTTGTCGTTATTGTTCTCGAGGTCCCGGATCCATACCTGGGCCAGCTGGCCGAGGGAGGCCCCGTCGGGATTCTCTTCTATCCTCCGCGTGACCATCTCCATCACACGTCGCGCCTGCGGATAGTAGTCCACATCCCGGGTGGAGGCATCCGGGGATTCCATCGCGTGTCGGAAGCTGAGCGGAGGCGAAAACATCAAGGATTTGAGATTCGGTAACAGCGTGAATAGAAACGGTCCCATATACACGAAATATCTATCACGCCCCTCGGCGTCAAGAGTCTCGACTTTCGATAGGATCACCCTCGCCCACTCCTCGCCGTCCACGCCGGCCCGGCGCAAGTACGGCGACTCCGCGATAAATTCCCTCAGGCGGCTCATAGCCACCGGATCTCCATTCAGCCGCTTGCGCGGGTAGACCACTTCCGGGCCCCTCCGGCGCTGGCAGAAATCGACGTGCCAGACATATCTCGCGACCACGGGGTCATTCGCGACGCTATATATCCAAGTGACGATAGGCACGTAATCCGCGATGCCCTCGAAGTTTAGATAGCGGTTTTCCCGTATATACAAGGCGTGTTTATCGATTAGGGACCTGCCGCATTCGTAGACGTAGCGGCAGGTTAGCATGAACTTCTCGAAGCCCTCGGGCATGGACTCCTCGACGACCCGGCGGAGGATCTCCGGGGGGAAATCCGTGAGGATCAACATGATCAATATACGAGCAGACGAGGGAAGGAATTATTTATATATTACAATAAATAAATCATAACATCATATAAACCAAAGGTATTCGCTAGGATCTCTCTTGGATTGAGCCCCCTCAGGGAGAGGGGTGGCGAAAGAGAATTTTGACCGTAGCCTTATGGAATGCAGGACGGGAATGGATGTTAAAGATTGCTGCGCCGCATCCCGACAGTTAGGCGAGCTCAGGCACCAAAATTATGTAACGTCCCGGAACATCCCATTAGGTAGGAGGTATTTATAGTTAACTAAGATTACTTCCTGTAGATTCTCAGAATATCTTAGTATGCTTTATAGCTACCTACCTCCTATCTATGGCTATATCTTTTATCTCATATCTTTATCGACTAGGTACCTATCTTCTATGTGAAGATATAGATAAGGAATAGAGAGGTATTTGTTTTATCTATTGGATCGATTGGCTTGAGGATAATTGTGAGACTACCTAAACATGAGGGGATTCGCTAATTAGACAACTACCCAATTATGGTTATGTACCTATTTTTAACCTCCTATACGCTGAGCTATCTCTAATTGGGGATTTAGTTCAGCTAATGCAATTCATGTCTTATAAGAGCCAAGCAACCTCTAGCCTTGTCTTCTTAAAGGGTTATGCCTCTAAGCTCTGCACCGATTAGAAATAAAGCCAATATTTCCGATGATTTAGGTAATCGATCATCGTGTTCAATTAATCCAACTTTAGCCAAAAAGGAGTTTTGCACTTCACCTGGTTACTCCTTTTGTATTGTACAGTACGAATACTCCGATTACGCCATTGCTCCGACCGAAGTCGCCAGCCGTATAAGGCGGGGGAGTTGGCCGTGACACGGCATCACAATTCCAACGGTTTCAAAGCCACTATAAAGAATCATAGCTATAACTACAGACAAAAGTAAACAGCACTTCTCTCAGAATAAGTTATTAATAAGAAAGAAAAAAAAAACCCCTAAATATGAGAAACGTCCTGATTGAAAACCCCTCAGGCACTCCTGTGGCTGAGATGGCTACGAATGCGACGAATAAGGATCTGGCGGGACACAAGATCTTGCTGATTGTGCCGTGGGACCCTCCTGAAGGATACGTCGATGGCTTGCGCAAGACCTATCCCGGCTTGAAAGTATTCCATATCCGTTGGGATACATGGAGCAAGCCTGACCTCCCGCCCAATATCACGCCCGAGGACTGGAAAACCGTCACCATCCTTCTCATCGGTCCTAAGTTTCCTACCAGAGAACAGGCACCTAAGTTGCAGCTGGTTCAACTCCAGAGCGCAGGGGCAAATTATATTTTGAACAATCCTCTGTTTACCGATACCGATGTCGCTTTTTGCACCGCCAATGGCGTTCACCCGTAAGTTCTATTACATCTAGTGTTCTGATAGTAGGATAACAGCTGTACTTGGGCTTGCCAAGGCAAATACTGACGCCCATAACACTAGGCCGCAAATTGCAGAATGGGTGATTAGTACATACCTTGCTTTCCAACACAACAGTAGGTGTTCTAGATGCGATTATACTGAAAAATCTAATTATTTTACTCGTAGTTCCCACTTTCCTTGAACATCAGAAGGCGCACAGATGGGAGCATAGTTATGATGATTCTGATGCCCAAGACGCCGTCAGCCAACGAGTGTAAGTCTTGGCTCTTGAGTGGGTAATTAACTTCTAAAAACCAGCGCTGATAATGATGCGCAGCGGTATTCTTGGATATGGAAGCATCGGAAGACAGGTGGCACGGATAGCCAAAGCTATTGGCATGGAAGTGTACGCATACACGAACAGACCCAGGCCCACGCCCGAGTCTCGTCGTGACCACTCGTACATCGTCCCAGGCCTAGGCGACCCGGACGGAACTCTGCCATCAAAATGGTACTCGGGGACGACAGACGAAGAGATCAACGAGTTCCTCTCCGCGGACCTGGACCTCCTCGTTCTCGCCGTCCCCCTAACGCCTCAGACGCAAGGGCTAATCGCGGCGCCGCAGCTGCAGCTCCTACGGAAGAAGCGCACGTTCGTCAGCAACATCGGGCGCGGGCCCGTGGTCAGGACGGACGACCTGGTGGTCGCGCTCAACGAGGAGTGGATCCGCGGCGCGGCCCTCGACGTCACGGACCCGGAGCCGCTGCCCAGGGAGCACCCGCTCTGGGACGCGAAGAACGTGATTATCACCCCGCACGTCAGCGGCAACTCGACGAGCTACAACCGCCGCCTGCTGGATATCCTCGACATCAACCTGCGCAATCTGGCCGAGGGCAAGGAGTTCATGAACCGCGTGAGCAAGAAGAGGGGCTATTAGAACTCGAAAATGGATTTATCTGGGAGGTACCCTACCGTAAGGTACCCAGGATCGAGGTTGGGGGATGCGCTTCCAGTAAACCTTTTGGTAAAGGAAAAGCAGATAGGGGAAATTTAAAAATACCATCATTTATTGCTCACCTATTTTACATATTTATCTCCATGCTGTATTTATTTCTTCTAGGCATATCAGGATTTACATGTCTACCTGGACTTCAAAGTCTGTCCCTTTTACTTATTGCTTTCTCTTTGAGGTAGACAACTATTTTTCATGAAAAGAAATACACACAAGCCCATAAGACACCACATTCAATTTTGAAGACCCAAACCTTTCCCAGTGAAATCCACACAGTTGAATCATAGAAGAGGTATATAATGCGTGCATTCATTTGCTAAGTCATTCGTTGCCAGTAAAACCCATTCCGTATCAAGCCCCAGGACAAGATAATATACATTTTAATTCCCATTTTGAAAGAAAAGCTGCTACGCTCAAGCAGGCCCAAGTATCTCATCGGCAATCGCCCTTCCAGCGGCCCTACCAGAGAAAATACACCCGCCGAGGAACGTGCCCTCGAGCGAGTTATACCCGTGCACACCGCCACCGCCGAACCCAGCCGCTTCGCCCGCAGCATACAGACCCGGGAACTTCTCGCCGTTCGGCTTCATTACGTTACTCTCAAGATTCGTCTCCAGCCCGCCAAGCGTCTTGCGCGTCAGCAGGTTCATGTGGACGGCGATGAGCGGGCCGTGCTTCGGGTCGAGGATCTGGTGGGGGGCCGCGACGCGGCGGAGGTCAGGCCAGTAGCTGCGGCCGTTGCGGATAGCCATGGCCTGCGCGTCCTTGCAGTAGCTATTGACGAACTGGTCGTCGCGCGTCTCGACGACCTCCCGGACAGCCTTGGGGTCGAGCGTCGGTCCTCCGACGGATTTCGCGATCTCGTTCATACCCGCGACCAGGTCCTCGAGGTTATCCCGCACGACGAAGTCCTTGCCGTGCTTCTGGAAGCTCTGCACGTTCGCCGTCCCCTTCGAGCTGAACACCCGGTTCTTGAGCACCTGCCAGAAGCTCTTCTCCGTCAGGTCCGGGTTCTGCTCCGAGCCCGACAGCGCGAATTCCCGCGCGATGATCGTCTGGTTGAGGATGAACCAGGTGTAGTCGTACCCGGTGCTGCATATGTACTTTAGCGTTGCTAACGTGTCGCATCCCGGGAAGAGGAATGGTGGAAGTCGTTTTCCGGTCGCGTCTAGCCAGAGCGACGACGGAGCCGGTAAGACACGGATTCCGTGGTCTGGCCAGATTGGGTCCCAGTTCTGTAAACCCTCGGTATAATGCTGCATTAAGGAGTTAGGAATTATAGGAGGTAGTTTGAGGAGAAGCCATAGAGGCTGGATATTAGATTAGGCACTCACCCACATCCTATCGCGATTGATGAAATTCGCGCCAGCAGTCTCCGCGATTTCCACCATTCGGCCATCGACATGCGCCGGAACACCGATGACGAAGTTCTCCGGTACCTTTGGACCGAGTCGGTCGATGGGCCATGCCTTCTTTACCGCTTCCACGTTACCTCCGATACCTCCGGACGAAACGATTACCGCCGCGCCATGTAGCTCAAAGTCGCCCACTTCTTCCCTTGTAGTTTTTACCCCTCGCGGTGATGGATCTTCCTTAAGAATACGTCCCCGCACCCCGGATGCCCTGCCGTTTTCGTCAACAAGTAGCTCGTCCACCCTATGTCTAAACTTGAACTCCACAATGCCCTTCTTCGCCGCCTCCTGGACGGGTTCAGCAAACACACGCACGACCTCTGGCCCCGCACCCCAAGTAATATGGAACCTCGGAACGGAGTTCCCATGGCCGTCTGCGGTGCCATCACCCCGCTCAGCCCAATTGACCATAGCGAGGAAGCTCGCGCCGCGGTCCTTGAGGTACTTCTCCATGCCGTCGGTGGCGAAGTCGACGAAGGCCTCGGCCCAGCGGCGGGGCCAGACGTCCTGGTCAGCGGGGCGGTCGAAGCGCGCGGACCCGAGCCAGTCGCGCATCGCCAGCTTCCGGCTGTCCTTGATGCCCATGCGCCGCTGCTCCGTCGAGTCCACGCAGAAGATCCCGCCCAGCGACCAGAACGCCTGGCCCCCTAGGTTCTGCTCCCCTTCCTGGTCCACGATTATCGTGCGCACGCCCCGCTGCGACAGCTCGAACGCGGCTACGAGCCCCGCTAGGCCGCCGCCTACGATGATCACGGGAGCTTTCTGCTCGTCTGCGCTGGCCATTGTGAAATGTGTTGTTTTGTGTTTGTGTTGCCTTCCCGACTTTTTGCGTGGAGGCACCTCCGAATTTAAAGAGGGGAGAAGACGCTATAGGCACCCGTAGCGTTTATATACCTAATAGATAGCGACCTCTAACTTATCTCCTTACCTTAGGTACTTAAACCCAACGATTCATACTAACCATAAGAAATAAATAACGAATGGATTAGTAAGAGTGAAAGTAAGTAAGTAAATGGGATTTCCGAGGAAGAGAATGAATGGGTTGGTTGAAATAAAGAAAACGACGAACGAATAAGAGAATGCGAACCCTGTCCGTTAAAGCCGTGATTCGCACGGCGGGGTCGGGTTGGGGTTACTCCCACCTGCTGCCGAGGCATCGAGCTATAAATCGCGTCGCCTATCGAATGATCCTCGTCGTGTTCGTGTCCCCCGTCGTATTCCCCTTTGGTAACGTATGTGTCAAACGTATGTGTATATGTACAGATCATGCACTAGGTATAACCCAGTCTCATGATGGTAGTACATCTGCATTAGGTAAGGAGTTTCGCGAATATAATGAGCATTAACTATATGTACTTGCTTTTTATTTTACCTTACTCTTCGCGATTCCCTATGCAAGCGACTATATCGGGTGACACACCCCAATAGGTACATTACCTTATTGCTTGTATAATCGATGCGATAAATACATTAGCATTCGTGAAACCGTATTATACTATAAGAGGTAGCCGCTGCACTCGAACTGCACAGGCACATATCTACTCACAAACATCATCTAGAATGATGACGAAGAAGAGCTTGTAGTTACTCAGATCGTCAATCACCTTTCAAGACCAAATATAGAGACATAGTGATTATTTGAATGAGTACATAACTCTGCTAAAGACAACAAGGTTATACAATTGAAGTCTCCCCCCTCAAAAACTCTTCAAAGAGCCATCAGGTGGGTGCCGAGCTGATATCTAACAATAAGAACCCAGACTTCATAATCTAAAGCAATAACGAACAATTTCAAGTTATACTCGCATGCTTTATAACTACCGCCTATCCATAGAATCGTTCGTCGCGTTTAACTGACAGCCTAATACCCTATTCCGATGCAAGTACGTCAGGTTATATGCCATAGAGAAGTTCGCAAAGTAGTTTTCAACCAGCAAGATCATTGAGTTATATAATGATAATATTCATCATATCCAATCATGATTGGAATATACATCGACGATAAAACATCGCCATCGGTCATATATATCCAAAGAGAGAATCTATCAATCCCCCTCCATCATAAATAGTAGCTATGTGATATATGTATACAGAGGAAAATTAAAAAGCCTAGTAGCGCTTAGCAAGGAGAACCAGACTCCAAGATGCTGTGAACCTCCTGGGCGTAAGTGCAGCCATTATTCACGTTCGAGTCCGAAAAGCCGGCACTCCACAGCATCACGCCTCCGAACCTAGAGTCGCTCTTCTTGTCGTTGACGATGTCCGCGAGCTGCTCGGGCGTAGCATAGTACGTCTCGCCGGTCGGCGCGCCGTTCGCAGCCAGCGGCGCGGCAGGCACGCCGATGAAGATCTTGGCGTCGGCGGAGGGCGTGTCGGCCGTCCACTCGACCCACTGGTCGTAGTTGAAGGGCGCGTTGCCGTTGACGGGCAGCGCGCACGGGTACGTGTAGTTGTTGTTGTTGTAGAACTGCGGCCACAGGTAGTCGAACGTCGAGTTGCCGATGATCACGCCCATGTTCGGCTCCGGGATCGGGCACTGCGGCGCCCCCGTGATGTAGTACGTGTGCGCGGAGTCCGTCTTGAAGTTGCTGCGCAGCTTCGCGATCATGTGCGGGTAGTACTCGCTGCCCCGGTTGGTCTCTAGGTCGAAGTCGAAACCGTCGATCACGACGTCGCCGAAGGGCCGCTGTACCGTCGAGTTCCCTGATTTTCCGTAGGCCTGCCAGAGGTAGTCCCCAATAGACTCGGCTTGTTCTTGGGAAGACAGAGAGTAAGAAGCGGTAGCGCCGCCCAGGGATAGGATAACCTTAATCCCGGCTGACTGGCACGTTTTAATAGCCGATGATAAGTCTTCGCAGTTCTGTCCTTCGCCAGAGTTACTAATGAAGCACGACTGGCCGACAGTGCCAGAAGGGATGTCACTCCCGCTGCCCCACGAGTATAAGAAAGCTAAGACGATAATGTCGATGCCAGAGTCGTCAGTGCAGTAAGTCGAGAGGTCATTGTTTTCGATGGTACCACCGCCGTTCTGGCCCCAGTAGACAACGTTCTGAGCGTCCGACCCCTGGCGGGCTGTGAGACCATGAGGAAGAGCCGTTGCTGCACCAAGAAGAAGGCCGAGATAACTATATACAGAGGTAGAATGCATGTTGGTAAAATAGAAGGTATGTACAGAAAATGGATATATACAAGAAGCAGACAATCTGCTCAAGGCAGTGTATAGTGATTTCTAAAGGAATGTGTGGAATCAAGGGTAAAGGAGAGACTTGATGGTATCATTATCGTATACTGAAGCCCTCTCGAGAGCAGCATAGTTATATATATATGGCGGTTTGCCTATGTGTTGGTGCCATGCCATCGTTGTCGCTATGTCAGGAGACGTTACATGAATCACGAGAGACGACGGTCATAGTACAGTACTCATAGCAAACTGGCAGTAGGTTAAATTCCCCTGTAGCTTACTAGCAGCGTGCTACTTTCACTGTTGCTCATTAACATACTTGGAAAGTGCTCGGCGCTATCTTTCTTATAATCTAAATCTTAAAATAAGATAATTGGCCGACTAAAGGTTTCACGGGGAACTTGGTATATGTCACGTTCTGGAGGAAATTGTAGAGAGTGCCTACACTCTTTAGATAGTAATAGGGGATAGGGGAATAGGTTAAGGAAGCCTGTGACCAAAATATTTTAGACAAGGTATAAGTTGCAGTTGCATTCGTTTCCGGGCATAGAAAAGAGCCGCGTAAGGTATAGCGCACGCGTAAAATAGAAAGTCGGCGTGATAGCGGGCAAGGAGCCTTGCTGCTGCTACATCTGACCCTAGGGCCCGGAGATGTGGAGTCGTGCATCGGCCGATGATCTCCGGTCTTGGCAAGGTTTCCCGATCAAGGAGGACGTAACACAACGGGGGGTCTCATATCTACATCACTACGTTACAGCTAGGCTGTTCAAGAGAAACAAGCAGTTGGCGTTGGGACAACCAAGCGAGCAGAAGATGAACGCGTTTGCATAAGGGGGGGGGATTAAAAGATTAAATCAAGCTCACGACAAATGACCTGCAACGTTAACCGTCGACCCGCTTTATCAGGAACAGCAGGGTAGCAGTGGGCATAGAAATAGCTATACCTGCGCTGATCATACAATGAACTACCATTTTGGGCAATTCGCGGTAGCGTGATAAGATAGAAACATGATTCCCCAAGCTCTACCGACGGCTATTTTCAGTCCCGGATATTCTGTCACCAATCAGGAAGGATCTAATAGCGTTTCTTTCACTGACGTGCAGTTTAAGTGCAGGAACTGTAAGGCACATGGAAGGCTGCTTACAAGAAGTCACATCTAACATATCGAAAGACGATGTCTCCAAATTTGGGGGTGTCTAACCTCGGCGCTTTTATGCCTTGCAGGTAATTAGCAGTTGGTACCTAATGTAAGTACATGATAAACCCGAAGGCCTACATGTTGCGAAATTAATTACCCCCGAAAAGTAGAAACTGCCCTTCTACCTCGCACCTCCATCTCCTTGCTTTTTTCGATTTCTGTGATGTTATTGGATATTTCTTACGAGATGTTATACCTTATGTGCAAGTATAGAGAACACTCGACAGAAGTAGGGGCTACATACTATACTTAGATCTCTAAAGGTAACAATATTAGCAAGGATAGCAAATAAACTCATAGAGACTCTTACTCTTAAACTCCTTGATGGGCCCTGAAACAGATACTTCACTATAGAAACTCAACCTTGTATTGCTCATATATATATATATATACCTATGTACCTGAGCAGCCGCAATATTGACAACTATCCATCTCAATGGCACTAAGCAATGGCATAACCATAATGGTCAATATCTCCATATGAATGCATACGCAAAACACCGCTAGCCAATTCAAAAGTCCACATAATCAGAGAACAAATGAATCAGCCCCCCTCCCCCTTAGTCCTTCGTACTCTCCAGCACCGCCTTCACCATCGCGTTCCCGACCTCAATAGCGCCGGGGAACCTCGGCTCGAAGAACTTCTGGGTGACGATGAACCGCTCCTTCCAGGTCTCGAAGTGGCCGAGGCCGACGCACTCGGCCCACCCGCGCGCGGCGAACGTGAACTCGAGGTCGTCGCTGCGGAACGTGTTGTCCTCGACCGCGATCCGCAGCGCCGCGTCCAGCCGCCCCGCGTCCCGGAACAGGTGTTCGGTGACGCCGAGCCAGAGGCGGAACAGCGGCGTGCTGCAGATCATGTGGTCGTACGGCACGATGCCCAGCGCGCTCCAGCAGTCCACCATCGCCAGCAGGCTGAGGTGGTTGTTCGGCAGCGGCTGCTGCTGGCGCTCCTGCTCCGACCGCGCGCCCCCTAGCACGAACTGGTCCAGCACCTCGTCCTTGAGCAGCGGCTTGTCCGCCCACTTGGGCTCGTGCTCCTGGCCGAAGACCTTTTCCTTGGCGGCCAGCACGCGCGCCCGCAGCTCCGCCAGGTGTCCGCCGAGCATGAGCTTGTACAGCTCCGTCACGCTCTTCGCGTACTGGTCGATCTGCTTGCGCGCCTCCGGGTTCAGGATCGCGAGCCCCGCGTACACGTGCCACTTCTGGCTGTAGATGCGCAGCGTCAGGTTGATCTTGACGTTCTCGATCCCGCCGACGTACCGCGCGCTCTCCCAGGGGAACTGCCGCATCGAGTGCCACGCCTTGCCCATGCTCAGGAACGCCGCGTGCGTGACGGCTTGCGTGTCTGCTGTGATGCGGTCGTGTTCGTGGGCTGTGAGGTACACGTGCGTTGAATTTAAGCATCGCAGGACGGTCTCGACTTTGTTAAAGGACTGTTCGGAAGCCCGATGTCTAATAAGAACCTATTTCACGGTAAGCGGTGCTACTAAGGTAACATGTAACAGGAGTAATACCAATGGCTGATTCGTCGTATCTACTTTGGGACCGTGGAGTGAATGGCAAGAAACGATATCCACGTCCGCCGGGAGGTGATCTTCGAACGCCTTGATCTCGGGGTCTTTACATGATGTCTGTCCACCTACGATGGCACCAAGCTTCGTTGCTACATGTACTTGGTAAGCTGTGTTCAAACGGTATATTAGGTATGCATCAAGACATCATACAGGGGCCATATTCGGCGACGACACGGTCAATCGCCGCAGCTTCTACGCTGTAGATGATATAGTCACTCGCGCGAGATACAAGATGGCCATTTCGGAGTATTTGTATATTGGTCTGGAAACCTCTCAGCATGGATTCCTTCTGAGAATGGATAACTACATAATATGTACCCGACTTGCAAACTCTTCGCGCAGACTCTCATACTGATCTTCCTTGTCGCAAGCCATTACTCTATCAACATTGATAGTTAGTACGTATGGGATTACGTATGGTACTGTCACTTAATAAAACCTATAACATCGTATGTTAGCTTATGGACCTTGATAAAGTGTGCCGGATAAAATGCGATATCGTAAATGCGCTTCAGACAAAATTTAAAAGGTAGCTGAGAATTTACATCATGGAAAGCCAACAACCCCCAGGAGTCAGAATGACCACCTGGGAGCCGAGGGCAATGCTCGAGCCAAATGCACTCAAGTCATCATTTGCGAAAGGAGGAAGAAAAAAAAAACTTGTAGAATCGGAAAAGCGACTTACCAAATTGAATTCACGGAGGCTTAGGCTCGGCAACAAATAGTAGTTGAACCAACGATCAGCGGTTTCTTACCTCCAACCAGCATCGCTAAGCCTCCGCGCGTACATCTTCCCCATATCGCCCATACCAATGATACCGACGATGAACGTCTCCATGCCGGGCGGCACGCGGGAGCTCTTGTCCGTCGCCATGATATCGTACCGATCTCTCCTACCAGAATTGACCACCTGAATAAAGGATTCTAGAGTAGAGCGATTACATGCTGAAACCTTAACGTAGCCAACTCGAACTTTTCGATCTGGTACGTCGAGGCAGGTAGTAAAATCTAGTTGAAGAAAATGGCGATGGGAAACACGAAGAAAAGGTTTAAAAAAAAATTTCTGCGAAGTTTTTAAAAGATCCGAGAAGTTTGAGTGGGGCTCGAGCTTGGACCCATGCACTCCCGAAATTCCAGTGTGGGGGCATCTGAGCTCGGAACTGAATATGATCCGGGAGAAATATGGCTTGAGAGATACATAGGTACCTCAAACTTGGGAAGCACTTCAATTCAATGCTCCTCTCAGCCACACAGAATGGCGTCAAAAGTGCCTGTTTCACCATTGAAGCAGGTCATTTTTCTATCCGCGTAACTTTACCGAACCATCTCGCATATCATCGAAATAGATATAAGAATGATTCTAAAACCTTTTGTATACGATG
The DNA here is from genome assembly GCA_022478815.1 of Daldinia bambusicola. Lineage (NCBI taxonomy): Eukaryota > Fungi > Ascomycota > Sordariomycetes > Xylariales > Hypoxylaceae > Daldinia > Daldinia bambusicola. The sequence continues at coordinate 187,719 of MU284120.1, forward strand.
CTAATTTTTTGAATTTAATTAGTCTTTATGTCTTCTGAGAACGGTGGGCGGAAAGTATATTAGTGTTAAGCACTCCTTGGATCGAATATTCAAATTGGAAAAGTCTATGCCGTCTCAACCCACTTGAAGCAATCTAGTTTCAAGGAAATGCGCATGAGAGAAAGGGTTTACGCCATACATAAGGTATCGTCATGGACGGTCTTTTCGCACTCGGCTCTAATGGGTCCGGCCAGCTCGGCATAGGCCACGAAGAAGACGTATCAGTTCCGAAGCAAGTCGAATTTGCAAATGAAGCCCCCAAAGATCCCATTGTGACAATTGCAGCAGGGGGAAACCACACTATTTTGGTTACAGAATTAGGAAAAGCTTATTGGGCTGGGGACCCTTCGAGGGGCGCCTGCGGGATCGTGGAAAATGCCAAGGATACGAAAGCATCGAGGTTTCAGGAGATAACCCTGTCTACTTCTGAAAACATTGGCCCTGTCGCCCATGTTGCTTGTACATGGGATGCTTCTGTCTTCGTGGCTAGAGACGACAGTAACAAGGCTACACGAGTGTATGTATGCGGGGTCCCTGACGTAGGAGCTACCGTTATAAGTTCGGGATCCGATTTACATCCGACTCTACTTAAAGACTTCCCTCCGTCCGGCACAGAGATTCAAAATCTAGCAGCAGGCTTTAGGCACGTCGTTGCTGTATTAGATAATGGACAAGTGTACGGCTGGGGTAACGGGCGCAAGGGCCAGCTTGGAGATTTGGGTAACGCAACTGATTCAAAGGCTGTAGTACGCCACCCGCATAAATTGAGCGGCATTCCCTTCAAGGTGGCTAAGGCCGTCTGTTGCCAATACACAACTTGTCTTATCAGCGAGCCTGGGGATGGTCGGATACTCGTGCTGGGAGCAGACAAATGGGAACTGAAAAGCGCCGCGCCTGCTGAAATACCCGATTGGAAAATGATCAGCGCAAGCTGGGGAGGCATTTATATTTTACAGCGAAGTGGCACACTGATCGCATGGGGCCGAAATGACCATGGTCAGTTGCCACCTCCAGGATTACCCAAACTGGACCGGATCGCTGCTGGCAGTGAGCATATTCTTGCAGTGACCGAAGATGGAGACGTATTATCATGGGGTTGGGGAGAGCATGGAAACTGTGGACCGCAAACCGAGAAATTCGGCGATGTCAAGGGGCGATGGAACGTGCTCGCGTCATTGAAACATTTACCAGAGGGATCTCAAATTACGACCATTGGAGCTGGATGTGCTACAAGTTGGATTAATATCACAGCAGATGGGTTATTTCTCTAAGCTACTAACTTCCATTGTTCAACTTGTGGTACATGTTAGTACCTATTATAGCTAGAGCTATAACATCGAATATCTAGTCGCGACGACTATAAAAGATGCTATCTTGCAGGTCTCTAATCGTCGAAAAGTCCGAATTTACGAACTTGGGAGAGACGTTGGGTTGGCTCAATGTGAGAGAGGGGATCTTCGGAAGCATCGTTGGACGTGAACTCCTGGGCGTTCCGGTTTGTATTTGCCATTATGGACCTTGTATTGGTCGCTGGCCCACGCTGCAGTCAAGTTAGCCAGGGTAACGCAAGGGTCATGGGTGAAGACAGTACTGACGAAGTCGTCCCTTATATCCCATTCCAATCGGGCGTTCTCTTCCTCCTCGTCTTCGCCAACATTCACGGGATCCCATTGACCCTCGTCGTCCTGGGGCACAAAGAGCGATTCTGACTCAAATGTGGCCGGAGGCGGCCGCTGAGATGGACGGGTGATTGATGGTCTGAGAGAAGGCACTGGTTCAGGTCGTGGTGCTTGCGGTTGAGGGGCTATTCTTGGGACTGGTGTTGGCGCATGCGATGCAGCCCTACTAGTTGCAGCTTCAAGTTGTGGCGGTTTTGGCCCTTTAGCGCCACTGCGGTTCTTCTTGGACTTCTGTCCGGGTGCTCCTCTTTCTCCGACAGTCATCAAAAGGAATTCGCATTGAATCCCATCGCCCTCGTACTTGAGCAGCAGTGGTTTAGTTGGCACGGAATAGAGTGCCATGATTTGACTGCCGAGGGAGTTTGCGTGCTGGATTATTGCCCTGAAATCTTTTACGCTAATGACGATATGCAGTTTATCCTCATGAACCTCAAAGTCCTCAAATTCATCCCGCTCTACGGCAATAGACGTGTGAAGGGGCTTCTTTAGGACTTCCTCGCCATTCTTAACCTTTTCGGTGAAGCAAGTAAAATTGACGGTGTCGTCGTCCTCAGAATGAAAATCGAGGTATTCTATGCCGGGACCAAAATATTCCATGATTTGGCGCAAGGACTGAGCTGGCATGGACCAATGGTTAGAAGCTTCACTTCCATTAAACTTGCCGTGAACCGGAGGCGTCAACTCAAATGGTAATCGGTACTTGGTAGTTATGCCTACTTGCTATTAGCTGGCCATTTGGATACCGGTATCGTTAGCGGGGGATTATTTACCATTGCGGAATACTATTTTAGCGATGAACCGGCTTTTCTTGCCAGGCTCATCTACTATTGCCACATCGCAATGATCAATGATGGTGTCTTTTTCCCTGTCATGCAAAGGGTCGCCACTTCTAGGCCTAAAAATAGAGAGCAGAGCCTAGAAATACGCATGTAAGAGACGAGAAACAATAGCTACGTGTATGGAGTGAGTAAGTAACATACTCGATTATGTAGTTTGCAATAGAACTTCTCTCGATTCTGAGGGACACCTTCAAAATGGTATCTTGAAAAGAAGCGTTTTGCTACGAAGGAGAAAGACAAGTATGCCGTCTTAGAAGGATTTAGAGTGGTAAAGACTAGCTATGTACCGAAACTTTAGCAAAGGCAGAAACCAGAACGAGACAAGAATAAAGCTTACTTTGTCTTTCTTCGCCTCTAGTGAAACCTCGTCGCTGAATTTACTAAGACACGTCAATGCATCTCTAAAACGGCTGACCCCTTCTTCGCTTAATGTAAAATTTAATACAGCCATAGCGGCCCGAAGGAAAACTGCTCCGTTCTTGTATATAATATCTTGTATCTTGGAGAGATGGTTGGCGTAAATTGGTAGGGGCTGTTTGTTATATGGCATACGGCGTGTGACTACGGGTTCTCATCTAGTTTTCAGGCTTTATCAAATGACCTTGGTAAGAAAGATTATCAATAGTGGTTGATGTAGTTGATGTAGTTGATGGTTACAGCACGAAAAGTAACTAGAAGAAATTCAGGTATCAGGTGTCGCTTTCCAAGCTCTTTCCCAGCTCTTTCCCAGCTCTTTCCTGGTTTCGGTCTTGCTCCTACGTAGTTAAGTTTAAGGAAACTGAGCTAAGTCGCGTTAAAGCTTAGGTATCCAAGCGCGTCGCGGGGTATCTACTTACTGGTACAGTGTTAATATATGTTGGCCCAAGCTTTCCCTCAGTGCCTGTACAAGCTCTTTTCGCTGAATTGCTGCATAAATATAAGTACTATACAGTATGAATATTTGATAACTGATGCGCATTGTGGGCAACTTTCGCATTGTACAATACATTCCATGTAAACCGTATTAATAACAAAATCGCCCAAAGTATTACGTACCTCCGACACTTTTGCGGTGACCTTCTAACTTGAACCTTGACTTGGAATTAGAGCTCTCCGCGCATCTTCTTTTTCTTCAAATCATTCTGTATTTTCAATGTGATAGACAATCATACCTTACCATACCAAATTAATAATGGATTCCTCGGCTCTCCCCCAAGAGATTTTTCTGTTATTATGCGAAGAACTTGCCGCGCGTCGTGACTTTGGAACCCTATTCAATTGCGCCCTCGTTAGCCGGCGAATTGCCAGCATTGCATTAGAGCAAATATATCGGTGGGTTCATTGCACGTTTGGAAAGTTTCAAACAAGAACAGGAGCTAATAATTTCATCACATAAAGTATTCAAGAGTATTCTCCCGTGAGCACTGGCGATACCGTCTACAAGTCAGAGTGCTTGCAATTGTGGAGGTCCATAATCCTCTCAAGTGTCGAAAAGACTGTATACCCGTATTGTGTCTATGTTCGCTCTTTGTCGCTCGGTAACCTCGAAGAATGCCTTCAAGATATTATCCGAGACGACTTTTCCCGAGAGATGTTCTTCGAAGGCCCAATGAAACAATTTCTTGTCCTACGAAAAGGAGATGGTCGGCATGCGGAAGCTGATGAAACTGAGCCACCATCTATAGATACCAAGAATACGATGGTTAAGTGTGCGGATTCCATTACCAAATGTATAAAGAGGTTAGCAGACGACACTGGAACCGCTGTGTCTTTGGCGCATCTGGAAGGCACATCTATTCCATACGATATGTTACCAACCTGGATATCACGGATTGGAACCCTTACGTCGTTGCGCATCCGGGATGGATCGGTTCTCGGCGTTGAAGCAGCTAGAGCCATTTCTGAATGCTGTCCATATTTCGTCGATTTAACATGTTTCTATTGGTATGCTAAAATCTTTTATCATTCTGTTTCTTCTTTCTTACTTGCCGGAAGGTTTTATACTCATGAATTGCTAACCCCTCTATAGTATGTCTTCATCAGTCACCAGCTCATATTATCCTCTTGACGGATACCCATCACAAAAGTAAAGCCTGCTAGTTTACGGATATAATGCTAATAAGTAACAGACTCAAGCTCGACTGCAGACGATGATTTGGCTGCTTTCTTTCGAACGCTGCGTCCCAATAGTCTCCGCAGCTTTGAAGTAATAAGCCAGAATTCAATCGGGAAAAATGCACTGACAGCACTAAATTCCCATGCAGCATCTCTTCGGAGTCTTGTACTTCGAAACCTTACACCGCAGGCCATGAAGGCCCTTAACTCGTTTCCAGGCTGTACATCCCTGGAGAAACTTCTGATCGAAAACGATTTGTACAACCTAGTGGACCTATCGGAATACCCCGATGACATGGTCAATGAGGTTTCTGCATGGATCTGCAAATGCAAATCTCTTCGAGATCTAAGTTTTTCGCATTTTATTGGTTCTCATCCGATAATCAAAGATGTTTTAAACTCGCCCGACATCCGCCTCACATCTTTGTCCATAATATCTATTCATTCGGGAACGGAGCTTGAGGAGACCGCTACCTGGACTGCGCTTGGTCTTCAAGAGCATGTAGAGTCTTTAACACTTGGTCGGCACGAAGGCACCACCAACTTTCTAATCGAAGCAAGGCCACGATTAGTAGACTCAATCTGCCAGCTCAAAAATATGGTGTCCCTGAATTTAAAGCAAGTACATCTCACTGAAGAGGTAGTAGAACGCATTGCAGCGGCATTACCAAATCTATCCGAATTTAGCTTCAGCGGCGAGCCCTTAGAGGATAATGTGTTACCTCATTTAAGTAAAATTCCCAAGCTTAAAGTACTTTGCATCAACTCCCCTACTCGGTTTAGCTTGGAGGCCCTATATGATTTTGGCTGTGCGCTTATGATTCCGGACCGAACAGGTATCAAGGTAGAGATCTTGAACCAGCTGGGCGAGTATAAATTCCTTCAATCTGAATATGATCAGCTACAAAAACACTTCATAAAACATCCCAAGGGTCGGCTTGAGATTACCTATTTAAGGGATCCAGATGAACACGAGATTGACTTTTCCGACCTTTCCGACTAGTTATACTCTTGCAGAACCCAATTTCTCGAGTAATTTCATTGTATAGTAATCGATTCGATGCGGGTGTTTTAGTTCACAATCAGGGTAGGGGAGGAGCATTTCGGTCTGCTAGGCAATCATGGGGATATACATAATCAAGAGTTTGTTATTGGACTGATTAATTAACAAAAAGGAGCAAGCAAAACCTGTCAGTCTATCACAACTCCATGTTCTTTTTCAACACCTTGTGCCGGATTGCTAGTCAAAAACATCTCCGTCCGTACACCACTTCCCTACGATCTTTATTCCACCCCCCTCCTCTCTCCAGCCTACTCCTATCCGGGGAACCCCATACTGCGCGTCTGACATTCCTAATGTTCTTGTTTCTCTCTCCGCGACATTTTCCTCTCTGTCCGAGGTCGCCTGAGCGCTTCTTAATTCTAGCGCTTCAACGTTGTTCTTATTCTGGGCATATGTGGCGGTATTAATAGCTGCATAATCGCGAAAGGCTTGAGAACTTAGCAGAGGGCTCGGGTCACCATAACAGTCGATAGGATAATCGCTATTGGCGCGGTAGCTAGGAGCCTCGTGCTCAGGATGCGGACTTTGGTACTTGTCCCCTTGAGAGCTGACCGGCGATGCTACGGCGACGCTGCTAGCCGGAGAGGCACCTCGAGCACCAGGGGAAGCCACCAGTTCATCGCCTTCGTGCTGTGTCCGGGTGAACGTGTTCGTGCACTCCCAGCCGCAGCATTTATCGGAAGGTACGGGCACTATGTTGTGGTCCCCGGGCAGGCAACTGTCGGGCCAGTCGAAGGGAACAATCTTACGGCCCCTGCGCGTCCAGGCCTCGGGCTGGTGGATCCGGCATAGCTGGTTAAGCACGGTGGCGCAGTTGGGACCGGCGAAGAACGCGGTGTGCGTGCACCGGTAGGTGACGAGCATGTATTTGCACATCGGTTGGTGTTTAATTTTTATTTATTTATTTATTTTTTGTTGGTGGTTCGGGTGGAAATCGGATATAATAATCATACTTGCGGAAGATGAAGAGGAGGTTAAGAACTCGGGAATTTGGTACCTTTTGTTAGAGGCTGAAGGGCTACCGAGGAACTATGTGTTGTGTGGTTCAAAAAGGGTAGAGAATGCCGCGTCTGCTGGATCAAAGGGACTGTTGGTGAAAGGTGTCACGGACGAGCTTTGTTGCTACTGCCTTGCTGGAGTTGACGTGCTCGGGAGGGATACCTGCATACATGATGGCTATTTATGAAGGGTGGATATGTTGGCCAAGCAGTTTGAATCTTAAACAAGCTGGTTCATATGCGGTTATGTTATCCTAAAGATCATGGGCATTGTTTTCATCGATGTACGTGGAGTACGACTCATACCTCTCCAAGAAATTATTACTATGACCAATCCTCTTGATTATTTCCCTCTTCCACTGCCATGTCAACGTGTTCCTCGAACCGTTTTCTTCAAATTTTTAGTTTGGTTGATGCGTTGATGCATTGTGGTTGTTCCTCGTCGTTTGCTCATGCGGTCGAGCAAAGTTTAGATGGAAGTAAAGTCTTCAGCTATACCTGCAACGATCCGTCATGCGCAGTGCTAATATTAGAAGACTGGTCATATATGTTAGAAAAAAAGACTATCGTGGAGCCGTAATAAGAGACGACGCACCCAACCTTAGGTAGGCATCTTCCACTTCCACCGGGCGAACGCGTCGTATCTCACTCTATCCATACCAGCGACGCCAATTAGTACCTAATCTTTTTCCCGAACCATGCGATATCGCCGTCCTTTAAGCCACCATCTCACAGATGTACCGAAGAGACAAACGGCAAGAGAGTCTCCAAGCCGTTTGCAAAAAATACTTCTGCGTACAGATCCCGCCTATCTACTATCCTGCCGCCGAGGATAACTATGACTGGAGAGGGGAGTGCTGTATCTGATACTCCCTGAGCAACCCCCCAGTGCTGGGTACCTAGGTACTTTACAAGTTTCGGGGGGTTAGGGATCCAGACACGTACATCTTGATGATGCATCATGGTATACATCACACGGTCTTATAAACACTTCGTAGGATTTACGGGTACCACATAACTTACAACTCCGTCGTGGTAACTTGGGAAGCCTTGTATTATACCTTAGGTTAGGTAGTCTTGTGTAGTCTTCCTCGTGCCCACCCTTCAGTCAGAATTACCTTCTACGATGGAGTCATACCAGGTGCCTAAACTAAGATGATCTAGAAATCTCGGCTACCAGCAACCTCTCACTCATCCATGCTATTTACACCACGAAGTTGCTATAGCTATATTCCCTATCAGATCTGATGACCTTCACTTCAAACACCCAAGCAAGCAAGTGACACTACCTTAAGTACCTAATGCAGGTACGTACTACTCCCCAGGAGCCCCTTCTGGAGTCCGGCAACGTGAAGTATTACAAGCAAGCATGAGCGCCCTGTTGACACCCGATATGTTTACCCCATGTTTACCTTACCAACGGGATGGCGAAACACCCGTGTGGTTGCACATACATAGCTCGTCCTAGGGTAGAATGTTGAAGGTTGCCTGCATGTTCCTGGAGGAGCTGGTTCGACCGTATCGTAATACTCTATTATTACTACGCTATTGTGACAACAGGCTTTAACATTGAAGTCTTCAGTATTCCTTGCAAGTGGGTATCGATTCTTCATTCGCTATATTCATCGATGCATCCGGCGTATGTATGTATGTATGTATGACAAAACCCTCTCCCTAAAAAAAATACGATTTCTAACTCCTAAAGACAACACCAATAATTTGCATGAACCAAAGCATTACGGCGTCATCTAATAGCCAAAGTGCTGAGCCTCCATCTTCTCATGAGCTGCCCAATGGTCCTCGCCAGCGCCATCAGCAGCGATATCGTGACTAATTCCAAAAGTTCGCTTCGAACCCAACTTCTCGTTCAATTCCTTCGTGATCGCATCCACGTCGACATTAAGATATTCCCTCAGATATTTCCCTACATCGGTATTCTCTACGTTGCCCCGAATCGCTTCTGTCCCAGGACCGCCGGAGCTGTAGATGTTGACATCCACGGCTGAGTGGCCGTGGGTGCTCCATCCGATCTGTGCGCGAATGCTGATCATGTGGGCGAACGAATACTGAGCCAGCTCCGGGCTTAAAGCCAGCGTTGTGAGCTCTTCGTCGGAGGCGTCATGGATACCAAGACCAGGCTTGACAAGTTCCTCGTTGATATACTTCTTTAGCTTAGCGACGGAATGGTCGGAGGTCTGTGAAAGATGCTTTTGAAGGCGAAGGGCAAGATATTCCGAAGATGATGACGCATTCGCCAATACGGCGGGGTACCATAAGTATTGCGGATAGTCGACATTTACCTCTGGAAGTAAAGTTAGTAAAGGGGTAGACTATTCATGAGAAAAGGATATACTGACGTCGTGCTACTGATAATCCACCTGTCTCATGATCACTGGTAGCAACTAGGACGCCCGGAGTCTTGCTCTCGTCCAAAAAGTCCAATACAGCTTTGAATGTCTTGTCGTATTCGAGAACCTCGCGCACTTGTGCGGCCGGGTCGTTTCCATGACCAGCGTGGTCGATTCTGCTGCCCTCGATCATCAAAAAGAATCCTTGGTCACTGCCCTCTGTGGCCTTTTCCAGAGCTCTTAAAGCTGTCTTGGCCATTTCGCTCAGACTGGGGTAGATGTCATTCATGTTGCGCCTGTCGAGCTCGAATGGGATATCTGTTGCAGCAAAAAGTCCTAGTATCGGAAGCGGGACTTCCTTTTTACCTTCCCAGAACTCGTCGAATCCAGCACGGTCATTGATATAATTCCAACCGTAGTCTTTCTTGGCCATTTCTACCACATCGAGCTCATCTGCACGGCATCCGCCATCGGTTCCATTTGGAAGGAAGTGGCATCGTCCGCCTCCGAACATCAAATCAACTACACGGCCGAGGGGTCCGTTTCCGACTTCTTGAACGGCGATATCGTCGTTTTGTTGACGTACGTCGACATGGCTAGCAAAGCAAGCGGGAGTCGCATCGGTGATATCCGTTGTGACAACCAGACCAGTCTTGTATCCGGCCTTTTTAGCAGCTTCGAGCACAGTTCCACAGGGAGTTGAATCAGGTAACATCGAAATGGCACCGTTATAACTTTTCTTTCCACAACTGAATGCAGTCGCTCCAGCAGCTGAGTCCGTGACTAAGGATGAGCTGCTTCGCGTCCGACTACTGCCCCAGAAGTGTTTATCGAGGGTGAGAGTATCGCCGTACTCGAGGCCTTCGGTGTATTGCCTGAAACTACGAGTCAGAGATAGCGAGGCAGGACCCATGCCATCAGAGACCATAAAGATCAAATTTCGCTTGCCGGCGGGTTTATCGAATGCCGTTTGTTGTTGATGCGATACCCAAATGGCGAGAACTAATACTCCAGCAGTTGCGAGAAGGGCCCACACAAATAGCACGGCTTCTCGTAACCTGGTATGCCATGACCGTCCAACTCGTGTAGCTCTGGATTGTCCGCGTAGATTATCTTCTTCTGAGTCGCTTCGCGAGTCGGGATTAGCATCGCGATCGCGACGGTCACCGGCGAGGAGAGGTGTCGTTGAACTAGCCTGGATCCCGAAGGCTACAGTCAGCTTTGGTTCGTAGCTAAAGGGCGGTACAGATTACAGGTGGGTAGGTAGCATCTAAGACGATAATAAACTTACCATATTGATCGCGATTCATTTGGGGATGATACTTTGAACGCGATGATAGATATAGCTCGTTATGATTAGGTACGGAGAGTTGTAGATGTTTTAGGTATGTTGAAGCCTAGGAGGTACCTAACCTTGGTATTGTATTGTGCAATACAATGCGCGACCCTTTAAAGCTGCAAGGTCCCTGATAAGGTCCCTGAGATAGGGAACTTACATAGCTGCCCAAGCTGCATGCATTAGTCCCCACAACTTGACCTCATGACGTTATCATGCGTAACAGTTATGCTGCACTGTACTGATTACATGCCTTGGCGAAAACGTATATCTCTTTATTGCATATATGTAGTTTATATCAAACGTTCCTCCATATTATCCATGTAAACGGGTCTGAAAAGGGGTAACGCCTCAGTCAAATACAACAATCCTCTATCACTTTATCTTAAACTCACTATGTGAAAGGCTTTGATATAGAATACAATTAGAATTTATTTCAATGTCATTGCCAGTCAAGAAATATCATAAAACATGTCCCTTTAAGGTCAAGGAGCCCAGTCTTAGTTAAACCCTCTAATATCTTGGTGGAAAAATCCTTGTCGTGAACACCTAATCTTTGGAGAAAAAAAAAAGTTAGCACAGAGTCATTCTGGTAATATGAAATCTGTGCACTTCATTATGCCGTAGTCATATGGCCGCCTAAGCTTTTCCCCTAAGCTTCCAGAAACAATAACCAGATAGAAGGATTGTAATAGTTAGCTTGAGAAACGATGTGTTCAGATGCACATGAACAATATCTTTGTGTCTATCCTCGCAACATCTCAAAGTATCTGGTAGGTTAACCCTTAGACTTTGGGACAATGCCAATTCATGTTAGTTGTTACTCCTTGTTTCCCGCGTAGTTAGTTCTAGAAAAGCCTTTGTGTACCACGCTTTACCCGGGACAACAGTAGTGTTCGTTTTGTTCTAGAACTTTGACTGTCTCTAAGAGGTATAAGAGACCCTAGACCATGTCTTGCCTCGAAATCGATTTGCGCAAACCATCTTACCCTTCTTGTACCAATATCTGTTAACACCGCATATTACCTACAAGCGAGCTGGCCTCGGTATACACCAACAGTAGTCTAGCACTTTTCACTGCTCATTTACAAGCGTCAAATTCATAAAACAGCCACAATGCTGGCAAAATACTATTCGGTCATGGCCGTTATGGCCCAACTTTTCGCCGTTTCTAATGGCCACATGATCATGCAGACCCCGAAGCCTTTCGGAGGCCCTGACCTTGACAACTCTCCTTTAACTTCAGGTAACTTTCCCTGCAAGTTGAAGGGCGATCCAGCGACCTTTTACTCTGCAGATGGCCTCGACAATACAATGGCGGTTGGAGAGACCCAATCCCTATCGTTCAAGGGTTCAGCAGTCCACGGAGGTGGAAGTTGTCAGTTGGCGATCACCAAGGACCTTCAGCCCAGCGCGTCGACATCTTGGCAAGTGATCCTTTCCATCGAGGGTGGCTGTCCAAGCAAGTCCGGCCAAGGTCCCGATACCTATGACTTCAAGATCCCGGACGGCGTGGCGCCTGGCAAGTACGTCTTCGCCTGGACTTGGATCAGCAAACTCGCGGGTCAGCCCGAGTACTACATGAACTGCGCGCCCATCACGGTCACAGGCGGCAATTCCAAGCGGTCCGACAACGAGACCATGGAAATCCTCCCTCGTGACGGTCAGCTCCCCGAGCTCTTCGTAGGTAACCTCGCCGACATCAACTCGTGCAAGACGGAGCCCAGCACCGACCCCCAGTACCCCGACCCCGGCCCGAACGTCATTCGTCCGGGTTCGAACAACAAGTTTGCCAAGGTCCAGGGCGAAAATTGCGTTCCTAAGGGCGCTAAGGCTGGCACATCACCGGGAGACGGCGGAGCTCCTGTGGACCCAAGCACCCCTAGCAATGGTGCGGGTGGCGGTAACGGGAACGGGAACGCTCCCCTTAGCTCTGCTGCCCCACCAAACAGCGCCGCTCCTGCATCCAGTGCCCCTCCGGCTCCGAGCGCTCCTTCCGGTGTCTATTTCATTACTGCTTCCCACGGCGGTGACGCTGGCAGCGGTAGCACAGCTGCTCCCGCTCCGAGCTCCCCGGCAGCACCCGTAGGCAGTTCCCCGGTCAGTTCCGCAGCTCCTCCCGTGTCTAGCCCCGCAACAAGTGCCGCGGGTAGTTCTGCAGCAGCCGCCCCTACCAGCGCTGCCCCAGCTAGTTCGGCGGCTCCGGCGGGTAGTGCCCCAGCGAGCTCCGGGACGCCTCCTCCTCCTCCTCCTCCCTCGGGCGGACTCACGGGACCCTGCACTTCCGAAGGGATGTTCAACTGCATCGGCGGAACCGCCTTCCAGCAGTGCGCTTCGGGCTCCTGGTCTGTCGTCATGCAGATGGCGGCTGGGGTGAAGTGTGCCGAAGGGCAGACGATGACGCTGTGGGGCCGGGACGAGACCTCGGGCAGGATTGTTCGCCGGGTCGAGTGGTAAGGTTTATTTATCGAGTAAAATACTCAATTGATCCAGTCATGGCAGAGATAGGTAGGATTGTAAATATATATAGATCTTATTACCTCTTATGCGCCAAAATATGGTCGGTATTAACCCAGCTCGTTTACTGTGATAATAGCATGCTTACCTATGTAGGTAGATAGTGGTTGAGAGCCACAATAGGTAATTCAAAGCTCCATTTGTATTATAACTCCCGTGGGCAGCTTTTGTCCTCCCAAAGATGTAACCTTAGGTAACGATATCCTTGTCGAGAAACCATAGAACTCCAGGTCAAATGTCATTTCTTCCTCCTTTGTTTTCTTTTCCACGTCTGGCCAAACGTAGGCCCTTGAGCGTTAGGCCATCCTGACCTATCACAATTATTCTCTTGCGCAACACACCCACCGAGCATGAATGCGGTTCACGCAAGACGCGGAATTTTGGCGCTGCCGCCATTTTCATCGTTTTTGTCTTTGGGGTAGCAGGGTAATGCTGCTAGCGATATTTCTTCCAGGTGTCGTGCTACGTGTGAGAGTGATACACGGCCACCCTCAATAATGACTGCTTGGCAAAAAGGACATGTCTTATCATCCCATTCTGGATGATCTAGTTGCCCTCTATAGAGATGTGCCACCCACTCTTCCCGAGTCGCAAATGTTGCGTCGCACGGGCACGAAGTCTGGCAGCAAACCCAAGGCCGAAGATCAGCTAAGATGTGTCTTCTATACCAGCCATGTAAGTAAATAATGGGGTAATGAGTGTAAGGGTTCGGAAGATAGCTATCTAACCGCTATACTACCACAAGGTAGATCGATGTCAACTCGAGGGGTTGACGATGCTATCTTCACCTATAAGGACAGTACCGTGACAGTCGTTGCTTCTTCAATTGAGCATCTAGCGTTTATCATAGATACCTACGTACCTCCATGTATCTAAGGCAATTATGTCTTTATATGTTACATGCTATCGCTTAAAGCTATACCTTATTTAACTGGAAACAAGATAAAATGGCGGTAGGTATGAGTAAGAATTATATGTTAAAGCTCATTATTGTCAAGCTATGCCCTTCATAGATGTCATATATAGAGTGAGTGTTAGGGGCCTAGTATGTGGTCTATTGTAGAGATTTAGTAACGCCTAGCCTTTTAACCCCCCCTCCCCCCAAGAGAGCTGGCTAACATTTGTATGGACACACCCTGGTGTTCTACCTTTTTGAGAAGATACCAAGAAATATGTATGAAATACGAATTTCTCTGGTTGAGACTAGTTACCTAGGTACCTACGCTTAAGGGCGACTACTCACATGAGGATACGGCAAAGGCAAGTAGGAGTTATGATGACTCTGTTTAGCTTGTTTTGACGAACACGAGGTTATCTTCATTAGGAGAATTTTGGTATTTCCTGCCTGCCTACCTGATGTAGCCATCAAAGCTATCATACTGGGAATTGCTGAGCCCTGCTTACCCGTTATGAGCTTTACTGAATGGTCATCCAATTAGTCACACAACCCTCCCCCTCATGGGGTCTTCTCTCAAAGCTTATATACACACTGCTATGCTTATCGAGTAAAGTTTTGAACTACCGAACCATCGTCCAGTGATACTGAGCATATCTTAGTCTTGCTCAAACCCGCTATAGTATACTAGCTGTTTAAGCTATGATTCTTTTTCGTTCGTTCTTACCATAGCTCAGGCCAATGCGCAGCAAGCCAGTCTATCTGAGCCACTATATATTAAGACATATGGCGCCGTCAGCGGGGATGGAAGGCACTCTCGTACGAAGCACTCATGAAATCTACATGCTGCAGGCCAGGTACGACCAGATTCGGCAAGATTTAGAAAATTTTATCTTCGAATCTTTCAGATCGCTATTATTCCGCTTGGACTTTTCGTCTTCTTCTCTTCAGGATCATAAAAAATGGCTTCAAAGCTGGAGGTATCGATGGGCAAGGGCTGGCCAAGATGACTGAGCATCAAAGGGAATTCGGAGTTACTCAACTTAACTATTCGCTGCTCACAATATATAAGCGATGAAGCAGTCAAGCAGGGTTTCCCGACTGATCCTGCACTAGTCATCCAGTCGGTTCGGGCTAAATCTGCCACCCATACGGGTGAAGTTGGGGAATTCTGGTCAAACCTCGAAGACAGTCTTGTTGAGTTTGTCTTCTCTTCGAACTTCATCTAAGTCACTGGGTCGGACTTCAACGTGACGGAGAAGTTGTGCCGGGCCATTCTTCGCGACCAGCAAGTTCGAGCCGAAGTCGAACCGGGAACCCCGGAGTATGAAGAAGGACGAGCCGCGTTGGTTGCGCCGAAGCGACCGAGCTCGCCTGAAGAAATTAAGCTGAGCCGGCAGGAAGTCATTAACCACGCCAAGGCTCTTAACTACGCCATGGATCACATTATAATTGGCAGCAAGCCAATTGACGAAAATTTCATCCGAAGCGTCCATGGGATCTTGTGTGCTGGGAAGGTGTTGGGTGAGGATGCAGGGCAGCCAGGGGTGTACAGGACCTGGGAGATTGCGGCACGGCACGGCAGCGACAAGAAAAAATCCATCTTCATACGGTCTTCTGCCGTTCCCCAATACATGGCTGAGCTGGTGGAAGATCTACAGACAGACATGCTTGCTGTAGAGGGGAACAAGGTCGTCGACCCCTTCGATTTTGCAAGCAGATATTGCCACCGCCTAGCCTGCATCCATCCGTTTGGCGATGGGAATGGAAGGATGTGCCGGATTCTACTTAACGTCATTCTCCTAAAATATGCCGGGTTTGTGAGCACATTTGGCGGCACCGAAGCCGAGCGGCAGGAATATCTGGATTTGGTACGGCGATCGAACAAGAAATTCCACGACGAAGATATGGAAGTTCCTGAGGAGGATAAGAAAGGTCATCGTGAACTAGCGAAGTTCGTACTTGTAAAGTCTAAGCACGCATTTGATCGTTTGTGGGGATGGGCCACCCAATAAAGGGGAATCACTATGGATTTATGGGCCTTCATAGGCTTTACAGAATAAGGCACTTATCAATGAAAATGCAATACTATGTACTACTAGGGTATAATGATTGCACATGTAGTGCTCGTTGAGATATTTATGTAAGTCGTGCTAAATGATACCTAACATAGCAAATGATTGGAGTCAAACACCATATAATTACCCACATATGCGTACGCGTCTTCATTCAGCGATGATGTGATGAAATCTGATAAGAAAGTACCTTGTATCTTGTGATGTATGCTAGGTACGTGCGTCCTATGTAATTTTATGTTAGAAGCAGGCAACCCGTTGGGGGGATCATGGAGAGGCGGTAAGCGATATATGTATTTTATACCAATTTATTTTGTGTCTATTTCGATCATGATAATTTTTTATTATTATTCTAGCTCAGCTGAGAAACTCTACCGGGGAGTATTTTAACTTAGCTACCTGTCAGTTGATTTAGTCCATGATGATTCCTACCCGGATATGCCGGTTTACGACGCTGGTATTTGCAACAACCTCGTTCGCTCTTAGCAGCGCGGCTTTATCGGATGGCTTCGGCCCAAGCCTCGACAGCGCTCGCGAGAATGGGCCGCAAATATTCAACGCCCTTCACAATGCGATGCGAGAGTTTGGTTCCGCTATCCATCATAATGGAATGTCAGTATTCCCCGGAGTGATACCCGAGGGCGTGATCTTATATCATGGAACTGGCACCACGGAGATACCTAAGGGGATTGAATGGCTTGCGTTCGAAATAGAGCATGCGGAAGCCTTCTCGCACTGTCAAGTCAAACTCCCGGACGAGGATGATAGGAATCTGGGCTCGGATTCCTCACCGTTTGCCATGCATCAGCCACCACCACCGGACAAGCCCTGGAAACCAATATGCATCCCCTTCCCCAATGGGGGCCACTTACACATCTACCAGGCTACACGACCTCTGAATGTCCTTTATATCGATGGCATGGCGGCCGGGAAGACGCAAATGGGTACGATTGACACCCAGGATATCTTGCTGGCAACCAACCGAAGTCGGCTCCTGTTTGACGACTGGGGAAGGGCTGATGGCTTATGTGCGCTGGCTCGCAAGTGGAAAATCGACGGATTTATACGTATGGAACCCGGGTTCGAGGTCATCTATTGCGATTTCACAGATGGTCTGAAGCTCCTATCGGCCAACCGACAGCCGAAGCCAGACGACCCCAGTGAACAGGATGACATGCGGCTCATGTTATTTGAGTGGGCGAGGGCTGCAGCTCAACGGTACCAGGGCATCGGTTCGTCTCGTGTGATACTTGATTATTCTTCCATGGTCTCCGGCTTCTTCTACCCGATCAATTTGACAAACCCAGATCCAGAGAGGCCTGATCTGCCAAGATTAGTCCAAGCCAGTGATGCGGAAATAGACATCGTGCGGGAACACGTTGGCGATGCGGTCGCGCGATCGGTATCGTCCCGGAAATATCCTGTAGACTGGCAGGGAGTAACGGATATGGTTGTTGCTCGGTATTCCAAGCGGTTACCGTTCCTTGCCCAGACGGACTCGATCGACATTATAAGGAATGAGATAAGCGGCCTCCTAAATGTCGTTATCGACTATGCCGTACCTGACAACGGCCTCCTAGCTGCGCGGAAACGCTGCGCAAACTTCTACCTCCAATCCGCGCACGGACGAACATTAGAGGATGAGCTCATATACGCCGCGGTCGAGCATACCACTACTATGATCTGCACTGCGCTTTTCAAGGTGCGGGAACTTGTGGTCGAAGACCCCGATGCTGACGAACGGTTAGCCGTGGAAGAAACAAGGCAAATCATCCACGACCTAATAGAGACACTGGACTGGTCGGAGTGGAAGGAGTGCGGCCGCTGCCAACCGGACGAGCTGTGCTTCGTAGCGATGTGGCCATTCGGAAATGTTGAAGACCATTATAATCCCAGCTGCGTGAACTTCACTTCTTTCCTCGGTCGCTCTAATTACTGGCAGGATCTGCCACCCCAGCCACCGCCGCTCTGGGCGAATGAACAACAAAATGAGAAAGATGATGGCTTGGGCGACGAGGAGCTATGATGAGAAGGAAAAAGTCCAATGTCGAAAAAATGAGGGGTTTCCGCTAGGTACCTAATCTACCTAGATCGCTAGAGGTTTGGATCTAATATGAGATATACGTACTAAGGATATTTTTCTTTTGGTATTTAAAAAGGGAACTTGGACGGCGGGCAATATGACTAAAAACCCGTTAAACTGCCAAATTAGTAAAATCACATAATCATATAATATATATAATCATATAATCATATAATTATATAATTATATAATTTACATAATTATATAATCACATAATTATTATATTCACTTATAAAATTTCTAAATAAAAATAGTATATTTATTATATATATTAATATTTATTTAAAAAAAATTAAATTTTAAATTTTATATTTCTTATTAAAATAATAAAAAATAAATTTTTAATATTATTATATTCCTTGTATATCCCTTTACTTATAATTATAATTTAATTTTTATATAATAAATTTAAAAAAATATAATTACTTTTTTAATAAATATATATATTAAAATTAAATAATTAAAACGTTTTTTCATATATAAATATTATTAAAAGTAATAAAAATTTAAATATACTTTAACCACTATAATCATTATAATTAAAAAACTATTATTATTATTATTTAAATTTAATATAAAAGTTAAAAATATTAATATAATATATTATAAAAAATATTTAAAATTTTAATTATAATTATTAAAAAAATAATTATTTTTATTTAAATAATTAAAATTTAAACCATTATAATTATTAAACTTAAACTTATTATTATTAAATTACCATTTTATTTTTTTTATACATTATAAATAATAAAATTTATACTATTTATTAAAAGTAAAATTAACTTTAATAATATAATTATTTAATTATTTTTACCTTTTTCCATTAGTAATTATAATAAATAATTTATTAATTTTATTACTTAATGCTATTATTAAATTTAAACTTAATTATATTATTAATAATTACTTAATTTTAATTAATTATTAATATAATATAACTTTTTTTTATTATTATAAAATTATATATTATAAAATATAAGTTTTTATTATTATTATAATTATTTAAGTTTTAAAAAAAAAAAGGAATAAAATTATTAAAATATAAATAAAAGGTATTAATACTTAAATTATTAATATTTAATATATTAATGCTTAAAGTTTTAAAATAAATGGTAATAATTAAAGTATATTATATTTTTAAAACCATTTATAATTTAAACATTTTTATTAGGTAAATTTAATTACGGAAAAAAGGTATAATTAAGTAAAGTTTATTTATAATATATAATTAATACGGTTTAAAAAAGTAAAAAAAAAAATAATTTAACTGTTAATAAATAAAAAAATGTAGAAAAAGTATTATTTAATAAAGATAAAATTATTAGTAAATATTAGTTTATTTTTTAATTTAATATATTTAAATAAAAAAAAAAACTTTAATTTTTTTTTTTTTAAGTTTTATTAACTTTTTATATATTATTTACGACAATATAATAAGTATAATAAATAATTTTATAATTTAAAAAGTTATAATTTAAAATATAAAAAGTTACTAATTTAATAAGTGGGGCATATTTTAAATAATAAATTATAATTTTTTTTTTTAAGTTTTATTATTTTATCCCTTTAAATATTAATAATATTAAAGTATAAAATGGTTAATACTTTATTATAAAAAAGAAGAATAAAATTTTATATATAAATTATATTATTAAATTTATATTATTAAAAAAAATGTAAATAAAGAAAAACTTAAATATTATTTTTTTAATAATTTAATTTAAATTTTATATTTTTTTATTATTAATTAAAAACAAGTATTATAATTATAAACTAAGAGTTCCTTATATAATAAATTATAAAAACCCAATTTTAAGATTAAATAATTTTTAAATTAATTAATTTAATATAATATCTTTTTTAAAAATTAAGTAATAATAATTTATAAAATTAATTATTATTATAACTATATATAATTTTCATATAACTTATATAGGTAATTAAAAATGTTACGGTTAATGATATTTTTAATAAAAGGTTTTAATTATTTAATTATAAATTAGAAATTAAAAACTTTATAAAATAAATAATATTTTATTTAATGTAAATATATATTATTTAATATTATTCATTATTTTAAGTAAAAGTTAATTAATATATATTAATATAATAAAATTACTTATTATAAAAAATATATTTAATATATTAAAATCTTATATTAAATTTTAAGATAATTTTATTTTATTTTTTTTTATTAATTTTTTTTACTTTTTATAATAAGTGGTACTATTAAATTAATATAAACTATTATAATTTATAATATATTTAATTATTTAATTTTATAATATTTAAACTAACTTTATATTATTAACTTTTATTAATTTATGGATAGTTTTTTTTAATAAATGTATTTATATTATTTTATTAATTAAATATAAAAAAATCTAAAGTTAAAAAAAAAAAAAAACTTATATTGTTATTTTATTATATTAGTTTTTTTATATATATTTCCTTTTTTTTATTAAAGTTTAAAACTATCTTTATAACGTAAATATAATTTAAATAAAATTTCCTTTAAAACGAATTTTATAATACGTTATATTAATTAACCTTAATTAAATTAAAAAGTTATTTTTAGTAAATTATATTTTATTATAATGTTTAAAAGTTAAAGATATTTTATTTTTTTAAAGCGTTATATTATTATACTTTTATTTTAATTAAATAATTTATTTTTTTTAAAGTAATTATTTATAATTATTAAGAAATTAAGTTTAAATTTATTTTAATTATTTTAATTATAATTTTATTAATTTATTTAAAAGTTTTTTTAAAGGTTTTTAATTTTACCTTTATAATTAAAATAAATTATAAAAGTTATAAAGTTTATATATAAAGATATTAAGGTTTAATTTATTATTGGTAATTATAATATTATAAATTAATTTAAATGGTAATGTAAAAATTAGTAATAAATTAATTTATAATATTTTTAAATAAAAAGTAAAAGTATTTATAAAATTTCTTTAATTTATAATAAAATTATTAATTTAAATATATTTTAATATATTATTATATATTATTTTAAAGTTAAATATTATTATAATTATATTTTTAAAAACTATTAATAAAGGAATTAAAGAAAAAAAGTTATTAATATTAATATATATATTTTTTAATAATTCCTTAAAGGTAAAATTATTAGAAAATTAATTATTACGCGTTAAATTATTTGTATATGTTTTAGGGTTAAATATTATTATAGTTATATTTTCAAAAATTATCAATAAAGGAATTAAAAAAAAAAAACTATTAATGTTAATATATGTGTTTTTTAATGGTTTTTCAAGGGTAAAATTATTAGAAAACTAATTATTACGCGTTAAGTTATTTGTATATACTTTAAAGTTAAACGTTATTATAGTTATATTTTTAAGAATTACTAATAAAGGAATTAAAAAAAAGGAGCGGTTAATGTTAATATATATATTTTTTAATGGTTTTTTAAAGGTAAAATTATTAAAAAATTAATTATTACGCGTTAAGTTATTTATATATTTTATATAATCATTTATTAAATGAAATTATTATTTATTATAATTTATATTAAAATTTTATAAATAAACAGTTATTAAAAGAAAATTTAATAAAAATATTAATTTATTTTTAATAAATTTTTAATTATATTAAAAATAATTTAAATTAATATTATTTCCAATATATTTATTTAAAATATTAATAATAATTATTTTAATTTTAATATTAAAAATATTAATATTAATAAATAAAAAATATTTATTATTTATAATTATTTCCTAATTAATTTAATATAAATATAATAAAAAATTTATTTATTCATTTATTTTAAAAGAATTATTAAAAGATTTTTAAAACTATAAATCCTTTAATTTCGGTTTTTTTTTTTTTATATTTATAAGGAATATAAAATTTAAATATATAAGTATTATTATTTAGTAAAAAATTATAAATTAATTAAGGTATTATTAAAAGAATAGCTATTTTAAATATTTATTTAACTTAGATTTTTACTATATTTTTTTTTTTAACTTTTATTACCACTTTTATTAACTTTTTATATAAATTTAAAATAAAGAAATATTTTCAAAATTT
Source organism: Daldinia bambusicola (assembly GCA_022478815.1). Classification (NCBI taxonomy): domain Eukaryota; kingdom Fungi; phylum Ascomycota; class Sordariomycetes; order Xylariales; family Hypoxylaceae; genus Daldinia; species Daldinia bambusicola. Next base: position 209,759 of record MU284120.1, read on the forward strand.
TTTTTAATTTTTTTATTTAAAAAACCAATATTAAGTATATTTATAATAATATTTAATAATTAGGAATGTATATTCTTAATTATAATATAAGTTTTATATAATTTTTTAAATAAAGATTATTTTTATATTTATTTTTTTAAATTAAAAAAAGAAAAATAATTTTATAATTAAGTTTTTATAAATATAAAAATTAATGAATATTATTTATATATAATTTATTATTTTTAAAAATTATATTTATTATTTTATATTTTAAAGTTTTTTAAATATTAATTATAAATGGGTAATAAATGAAGAAATAGGAAATAAATTTTTTAAAAAAATAATTAAATTACTTAAAAAAAATTTAATAATATTTAATTAATATTATAAGTAATAATAATTTATAATATAAAAATTAGAAAAAATTAAATAAAGATTATTTTTATTTTATTATAATTTTTAATTATAGCTTTAAATATAAATAAATATATTAGAAATTTATTATAATTTAATATTATATAAACTTTTAACACTTATAAAATTATCCTTTTATTACCCATTTTAAAGGATTATTTTAGGTTTATTAACTGTTATATTTAAGAGTAATTTTATCTTAAAAAAGAAATTAAAAACATTTTATTATTTATTTCTTACCTTATTTTTACAAAATTAATTTATTTTTATAATTTAAAATCCTTAAGAATTATTATAAAATCTTAATAGATTTATGTATATAAGTTAATATTAATTAAATTAATTAATTTTATATTATATTTAATGTTAGGTAAAAAAGTTTTATAATAAGGAAATTATTATTTTAACTTATAAATAATTAAATGGTATAATTAAATTAATATTAATTACAAATATTAAATTATTTTAAATAAATTAATTAATAATATAAAATCTTAATTAATATATTTTATTTACTTATAAAAAAATATAAAACTTATATTATTTTATATATAATAAATAAATAAATATTAATAATTAAAATTATTAAATTTTAATATTTTAATATTTAATTTATCTTTAATTTTTAAATTATATAATGTAATTTAAGGATTAATTAAAATAATAATATATAACATCTTATTTAATTATTAATTAAAATCTCTTAATGTAATTAATTAATTTACTTTATTTCTTATATTTAAAAAAATGTAGTTATTAAAAAATTACCAAAGCTTTACATATTAATATAATTTTATTATCTTAAGTTTTATATGGTTATATTATTAATCCCCTTCTTTTTATTAATAATGTTTTATTAAGATTTTAAATTTATTTAATATATTATATTATAAAAATTAAGAATTAACTTAAATACTTAAATACTTAAAATATGAAATTATATAAATTAAGTTTTTATAATATTTAAAAAAAAAGTTAATTACTTATTTTAAATAATAATTTTAATAAAGCTATTTTAACTTACATATACCATATATTTAATCCTTATTTTAATATTAATTATATTAATTATAATATATTAAAAAACATTATAAAATATTAATATTATAAAAATTGATATTATAAATAATATTTTAATATTAAAAATATTTAATTAATAAAATAATTATATAATAATAAAAGATATATTTAATAAAAATTACATTACTTATAATAAAATAACTTTATTCTTGTAAAATATTTTAAATTATTTATTTTAATAATATATTATAATTACATATTTTCCATTTCAAATATAAGATTTATTTAAAATCTTAATATTATTTTTTCTTATTAATTATTTTTTTATAATAACCTTAAATATATATTTTATATTACTATTATATATTATATTTTTAAATTAGTATTTCATTAAAAAAACCTTATTACGAAACAATTAATTTATATTATTTTTTTTAAATATTAATTTCTTTAAACTGTAAAATGTTATAATAATAAAGGTAAATAATTAATATATCTTTTAAAGGTTTTTTAAAACTTATAAATATTTAATTAACTTTAAATATATAAAAATATATAATTTATTTTAATATTAAATTATAAATAAATTTAATAATTTAAATGTTTATAAATTAATAAAATTACTTAAAAATATTTACATTTTTATAATTAATTATTTCTTTTTTTATTTTAATTAAAATTATATGTTTTAAATTAAATACTTATTTATTTTAAACTTTTATAATTTTTTATTTCCCAATTATATCTTTAATTATCCTAGAAATATTAAATAAATTTTCTTTAATAAATAAATTATTTATATTTTTTTAAATTGAGTTAATATATTTTAAAATATAAATTTTAATTTCATTTATACCTTAGTTAATATTAATAAAAATTAAGTAAAAAAAGATATTAAATTAAATAATATATTATTATAATTAATAATTTTTTAAGTGGTAAATAATTTCTAATATTATATTAATAAAATTTAAAATATTTTATTAAATTATTTAATTCTTTTTAAGGAAATACCTTATATAAAAATTATATTTTAAGCTTAAATATAATAAATTAAAATGAAGTGGGAATCAAAAATAAAGGGGGGGGTAAAAATAAAAAAGAAATTAAAAATATAAAAAGGTTTAAAAATAAAAAAAAACTTAAAAATAAAAAAAGGCTTAAAAATAAAAGAATAATTAAAAGTAAAAAAGGAATTAAAAATAAAAAAGGGATTAAAAATAAAAGGGGGATTAAAAATAAAAGGGGGATTAAAAATGAAAAAAGAATAAAATTAATATTTTTTAAAAGATTTAAATAAAAGTATTAATATATAATTATATAAATTTTATATATTGATTTTTTCATATATATCTTTTAAAATAACCAAAGATTATTATTATTAAAAAGGTTTTTTACCTTAAGTAAATTATATTTAATAATATTAATTATACATAATTTTAATATTTATATTTTTATGATTTTTTAAGTAAAAATATATTTTATAACCTTATAAAAAATTACATTTTACAGGGGTTAATAATAAAGGATAATTTTTATTTATAAAAAATCTTATAAAGATTTTTAAATATATATTCAAAATATAAAAACCTAAATATTATTTATTTAAAAATAAATTATTAATTATAAAAATACTTTACATATATTATAAAAATTATATTAATTTTACTTTTATATTTTATTTTAATTAAAACCAATTATTTTTTATTTTTTATGTTTTAATAATAATATATATAATAAAAGATTTTTAACATAAAATTAATATTTATAATAAATTAATTATAATTTAATATTATAATTATTTATTTTTAAATAAAACTCTTTTTAACCTTATTAAATTAATTTAAAGTAATTTTACTTATTATAATAATATTATTAAAGATAATATTACCTTTTAATCTAATTAATTTTATAAATTTTAATTATTAATTATAAAGAAAATTATTTTTTTAATAATTTTAAACCTTTTTCCACCTTTATTTAAATAACTCATATATTAATTAATAAATTTATAAAGTAATAAAAGTAGATTTACTTCATTAAAATTAAATTTATTTATTTAAAAAGTATTTATATAAAAAATTTATTTTAATTTAAATTTTATTATATTTAATATATATATTAAATTTATTTTTCCTATTTAATTAATAATAATAAGATAATAAAGTAAGTTATAAATTTATTAATATGATAAGGTAAACATATATATACATATAATATATGGTAATAAATAAGGGTATTCCCAAGGTTTTATTATATTTAATTTATATATGTAAAAATAAGAGATTTAATTGTGCTAACTATTTACCTTATAAAAGGTATAAATGGTTAATTAAAGTTATAAACCTTAATGGTTATATTACTTATAAGGTAATATAGTTATAAAGTAATTACATTAAATTAATTAATTAAAAATTACTTATTAATAATTTATTTTAATATTAATAACTCTTTTTTTTAATTAGTAAAATTATTTTTAATTATTTTAACTTATATAAAAAATTCGTACGCTTTATACGTTATTTATTAACTTTATTTCCAAGGCTCCCATTTATATTTATTTTCTTCTTTTATTTCTTTATTTATTTTTATAATTATATTATTAAAATATTTATTTTAACAAAGATTTATAAACTTTTATTTGAAAAAGCTTTTATTATTATATTAATAAAATTATTTTTATTATATATTTAATAAATATTATATATCTTTTAGTGCTTATATAATTATTATAACGTTATAATATTAATTATTAAGTATTTTTCCTTTATTATCTTTAGTTTAATTAAACATTTATATAGTGAAAATAAGTTTATATAAATTATAATAAATATCTTTAATAAGTTTAATTTTTTAAAGATAATTATAATTATAATATTTATTAAAATAATTATATTTATATTATATATTATAATATAAATTTTATTTATTAATATATTATATATAATACATTTATATTTAATTAAATTTTAATAAATTATATTATTTATAATTATAAATATTTTATTATTTAAATCTTTATTTATTAACGTAATTATATATTTAATTTATAATGTTAAATTTTTATTATTTATAAATAAAATATTTATAAATATATATAATTTAATAATTTTTAATTTTAAAATAATATATTATAAATTTTATTTAACATTATTTTATTATTATTTAAAATAATAATTTAACTTAATAATTTATTTATTTTTAAGCTTTTTATATTAGGTTATTTCTAAAAGGTTAAATATAATTTTTAATTAATAAATAATAATTAAATAAATGTTTTTAATATATTATTCCACATATTATTATATTATATTATTATTATTACAATTAATTTAAATAATTTTTTTAACTTTATTTTTATAATATAAATATAAGTTATTATTATTTTTAAATAAAAAAATATAATTATTAAATATTAAAAACTTATTTATAATTAAATAGGTTTTTAATTTAACCATAAATTTAATTTTTTATAAAGCTTTTTCTTTAAATTTATTAAATATTTTTAAAGATAAACCAAATATATTATTAATTTATATAATGATAATATTAAATTATTATTTATTTATTAATATTAATAAGTAAAGGTTATATATAAATATTACCATTTATAACTTTTTTTAATAATAATAAATATATATAACCTATTAATAAATTTTTACTTTAAATATATTATATAAAAACCTAATTACCATTATAATTATATTTATAAAGTATTTCCTTTTTATGGCTTATAATAATTTAATTAATATTATATATATTAATTTCATTTTTAACTATATATATATTTATAAAATATCTTATATTTATATTATTATATTATTTTATAATAAAATAAATATTAAAACAATAAATATATATTAATTAATTTATTAAATGATTAATAATTATATTAACATTTATTTTTTCTTAAAATTATTATAACTTTAAATAATTAATTTTAATTTTTTATACAATTTATTTATTACTATTCCTTTTACTTTTTATATAATATAAAAATTATAAATATATATATTATTATATTTAACATTATTATATTTTTTAAATAAAAAGATTTTTTTATTAATTAAAACTTTTATTTTAATTTTATTAAAAATTTTAAAAAATTATTTTAATATAATAATTTTGCCTTTTTAATATAATTTAATTATAAATTCTTTATATTTTTTTTCATATAAAATTATATAAATAATATTTTTAATAATGACTTTAAATTTATTTTTATTATTTAAAGATTTGTTTTATTTTTTACTTAAAATTAATAATTATAAAAGTTAATAACTATTATTTTTCTTATTATTACTTTTTTTAAACCTTTATTATAAGATAAATTATTTTTCAAATACTATTATTATTTTATTATAATAATATAATTGTATTAACATTATATAAAAACTAATAAACTTTTTATTTATTTTTATTATATATATATTATTATCTTTAATAAAAAATTTATAAAAGTTATTTTAATTATCTTTCTTTTATTATATTTTTACCTTTAATAATATAAATAATTTAAATATAAATAATATATTTAAATTATTTTAAATATTAAAGGTATTATTAATTTATTATTATATTTTTAATTTACGTACTTTATTTATAACCTTTTTAATAATTACTTTACATGCTTTTATTATAAATATTATTAATAAATTATCTATTATATAAAGATAAGCTTTAAATATTAATAAGGTAAATATTAAATTATTAAATCTAACAATATTATTTATTACTTTTATAACCATTTAAAAATAATATTATTATTTAATATTAAAATATTTAATTACTATTATTTTATAAATTTATTATAATAATATATAATATTATTTTAATTTATTAATAAAGTTATAAACTTTTATAAATATTTCCTTTAAAATAATATTTAACATTATAAAATTAAATTTAAATTTATTAAAAATAAATTTTTTTTTAATATCATATATTAATTTATTAAATAATTTTAAATAAATATTAATTTATATTTCTTTTAAAATATATCATATACTTTTAATTATTATATCCTTTAAAAATTTAATTATTTAATAAAAAATTATTTCATTAATAATATATAATATAAATTTAATATTTATATATATTATATTAACTAATATTAAATAATTAAATTTAATATTATCTTTAATTATAAATTTAAATTTATTAAGGTTTTTATTATAAAATTAACATTAATAATAATATTTTATAATTTTTTTAATAATTTTAACATTAAAATTATTATATTTAATATATTTTAATATATTATAAAGTTGTATTATAATTAAATAATTAAATCATTTATATATTTAATATAATTTAATTTTTATTAAATAATTATAAATTATTATAATATTATGGTTATTAAATAAAAACCATAAATAACTTTATTTATATATTATAAGGTAATTTTTACTTTAATATATTAAGATATTTTTAACATTATTTAAGTAAATACTTAAATAATCCATATTATTAATATATATTAAAAAAGGTATATTGGATAGTATAATATAAAACTTTATAGTATTAAAAAACGTTAATACGTGGGTTATTTTTAAGTTAAATAAATAAGGGTTATTATTAAATAATACGGTGTAACGTTTTACTGTAATAATATTTAATTTAATATATAAGTACGTTATTTGTAAAGTTTTTAATTATAACTTTTTATTAAATAAAATATTAATAACGTTAATATTAAATATTATACCTTAAAATATTATAATATATTAATTATTTAATAAAAAAATAATACTTATATTTTATATTATAGTTATTAATTTATTATTAATAAACTTTTTAAAAGTGTTAAAATTTATAAATATATATAAGGTAACTTAGTTTATAAGGATATTTATAATATTTTCATTATTTATAATATTATAAAATATTATAAATTAAGATATATGCTTTATAATAAGTTTATTATTATTATTAATTAATTAATTTATAATATGTTAAATATTATTTTTAATGCCTTTATTAATACTATTATTTTTAAAGTTAATACTTTTATATTATATTAAAAATTAATTATAATTTTTATTAATATTTTTAATATAATTATTAATTATATTATATAATTAATTTATGTATTTTTTATGTTATTTATTTTAAAGGTAATATATAAATTAATAGCTTTATTTACTATATATATAATATTTTTTATTATTATTATTACATTAATTAAATTAATAAAATTAAAATAAGGGTTTATTATTTTTATATTTTTTATTAACCTAATATTAGTTATTATTACTTTAAGTTAATAATGAATTATTAGATAATTACCTATGTGAGTAAATGTTAATAATATTATATAGGTTTAAACATAAGGTATTAAATATATATCTTAACTTAATAATAATTATTTTAAATATTAGGTATTTTTATATAATTATTAATAGGTTATAAATTAAATAAAATTTATTATAGTAATTATTAAATAAATTATTATAAATTTTCTAATAATTTAAAATAAATATTTTAAAATAATTAATAATATTTTTATTAAGGTTTTAAATTTATATAATAAAGATATTTATATTAAACCATTTTAATATATACATTTATTACCTTTTAATAATTTGGAAAAATACTTTTATTAAACATATTATATCTTTAAAAAAAAAATAATATTCGTTAATTATAATTAATCTCTTATAATAATAATTTAAAACTTTCCTTTTTAATATTATAAAATAAATTATATTTTAATTATATTAGGATATATTAATAATAATATAAAAATTATTAAATATATATAATTTTTTATTAAAATTATTATATTTCTCACTTTTATATTTTTACTTATTATTATTATATAATTTAAAAAATATAATTAAACTTTTTAAAGTTTTAACATTTATTAATAATAATTTATAAGATAATATTTTATTAGTTAAGTTATTAAATATTAGGTTTTAATTATATTTATAAAGTAAATATTTATTAAATTTCTTTTTATTAAAAAACTTATTTGGTTTTTTATTATTATTAAATAATAATAACTTATTAAAAGGTTTGTTAATACTTTTTTAAAAATAAATATTAAAGGTAAATAATAAAAATATAATAACTTTATATAGTTTTTTAAGTTTATAATTTTATATAATTATTAATAATAACATAAATACTTTACCCTTAATATTAACCTTATTAATATTAACTTTTAATTTATCTTAAATCTATTATAATAAGATTAATAATGATAACCATAAATATAAGGAAAATACATTACCTTTATATTATATTATTAATTAATTAAATGGTGGTAATTTTTTCAAATATTTAAACTTAATAATTATTATAAGGTTACACTTATTAATTAATAAAATAAAGTTATTTTTAAGAATTTTAATTACTTTATAATTTTTTAATTATAATCATTTATTAATAATAAATATATTATAAAGCTTAACATAATAAAAGTTATTTCCTTTATTAATATATATACCGTAATTTTAAAAGTAAAAATATTTAACTTATTATAAATTTTTATTAATCCCTTTAAAATATTCTTTAATTTAACCTTTAAAATTATTTTTATATTATTCCTAAAAAAGCTTATCGAACATATTAATTATATACGCCATAAAATTCTTGGTAAATATAATATTTAATATATATTTAAAAAAGTTTTAAATAAAGGTTAATATATTAAATTAATAATAAACGAAATTATTATTAATTTAATCTTTAAAATTAACATTTATTTTAATAATAAAATAAATATATTAATAGAAAAATAAATTAAAGGATTTTTAAATGTAAATAATATTATTATATATAATAAATATAAGTTATTTTAAATATATATTTTATTAATAATAATTTATTAAAAGACTTTTTTACGGATAAATCCTATAATTTAACCTTAAAGATTTCTTTATAAGCAAATTTAATTCTTTTTATCGTAACTACTTTTTAACAAATATATTCATTTTTATAAAAACTCCTTTACGGATAAATTTACTTTTTACTAAAAATACCTAATTATTTATAATTATCTATTTAACCATTAATTAATATTAATATAATAAGGTAAACATATATATACATATAATATATAATAATAAATGAAAATATTCTTAAGGTTTTATTATATTTAATTTATATATATAAAAATAAAAAATTTAACTATATTAACCATTTACCTTATAAAAAGTATAAGTAATTAACTAAGGTTATAAACCCTAATAATTATACTACCTATAAGGTAATACAATTACAGGGTAACTGCGCTAAGTTAACCAATCAGGAATTACCTATTGGTAATTTATCTTAATAAAACCAAATAATAATTACTTTTAATTTTTAACTTTATATATAAAGTTTTATAATTTAAATTAATTACTTAATTATATATATTTAATATAATATATATATTTTTATTTAATATAACCTTTATTATATTTAATTAATCCATTTTTTATATTTAATTAATAATAATAAAATAGTAATATAAAATGTAAATTAAATAATAATTAATTTTAATTATTTATACCATATATAAAATTTAATAATTTACTTTAAACATTTAATTATATATACTTAATAAAACATATTTAACATCTTTAATATAATGGTTCATTTTAATAATTTATTAATAATATATAAGAAATAATTAAAAAAAAATTAAATTAAAAAAATTTTAAAAAATACTTTTTAAATTATAATAAATTATTAATATAACATATTCCTTTTAAGCTTTTTACACCAAATAATATATTATTATAAATATATAATAAAATATATAATAATTATTTAAATAATTTAAATTTTATATCTATTTTTTTTTTTTCTTTTTTTTTTTTTTACTTTATATTTAAAAAATCTAATAATAAATAATAATTATATAAAATAAATTATCTTATTTATAATTTAAGGTTTTTTAATAAATTAATTTTATATGGTAATTTATTAATAATTAAAATAAATAAAATATATAAAGTAAAATTTCTTAAATTTAATTTATATTAATAAAAGATTTATTAATTAAAAACCTTAAATTATTATTAAAAAAAAAATTTTAACCGTTTATATAATGGTAAGTTATTTATTATAATTATTTATTTTATAAAATTATTGATTTTTATAAAATTTTTAAAGAAAATCCTTTTAATTTTATTTAAAATGTTAATGTGTTTTATTAAATTAATAAATTAAAAATCTTTTTCGTTCACAAAATAACAATTAATAAAGATGTTTTACGAAATGGTTTTTGCAAATTTATACCTTTTTTAAAATATTAATTATATTTTTAAGTAAAATAAAACGTGTTATTTAACAGTAATAAATAATAGCTTTTTAAATTTAAAAATAATTAAATAAATATAATTATTTAAGTTTTTTAAAAAACTGGTTTTAAGTATTAAAAAAACTTATGATTATTTTTAAATAATTAATAATAAATAAAAAAAACCTTATAAATAAAAAAAATTCCATATTATCTTAAAGTTTATTAATATATTTTAATAAAAGTTTAAAATTTTAATTAATATTATATAATCTAATTATTTTCTAGGTATATATTTGAAAATTAATTATATTTTACTTAAAAAGGTAAATATAAATAAGTAACTTTATAAGGAAATAAATAATAATACCGGTATTTTATATAATATTAATTATTACTTGTTTTACACGTTTTATTATATTTTTATTTAATAGTTTTAAATTATATTATCTTTTAATTATATATATTAAAGGATTTGTATATGTAAAAGGGTTATTAAGTTTTATATCATTAATAAAAATTATATTTTTTTTATTTTAAAAAAAATTAAAAAAATTAAAATTTATTAAAAATAAAAATATTAAAGTTAATATTTTATAGGTTATATTATTTCAGTAATATAATCTAGTAAATTAACTTAAATTTGGTATAATTTAAGTAAATTAATTTAAATTTAATATAATTTAAGTAATTAAGGTTTTAATTTTATTACTTTAATAATATAAAAAATAAGGAAAAATGAAATTAATTAAAAACTTTTAAAATATTATAATATTAAATTTACTATTATTATTGGATAATAAATAAACTAAAAATAGGTTTAATATAATTGAAATTACCATAACACTGGATTTAATGTTATTATAGGGTAAAAAATATAAAATAAAATATTTAATTATAAAAGGTAAAATGGTAATTATAATCAAGATTTAAAAAATATTCATATTTTAAAATAAATTAATATTAAGATTAATTTTTAATATAATTAATATAATTAAGTTAAAAATAAAATATATAATTATTTTTAACATTATATATATTAATTTTAAGAAATATTAAAAAGTAAATATATAAAATTCAATAAGTAATTAACTTATATATTTATATTTACAAATTTTTAATTAAAAAGTAATTGTTAAAATATAGGTAAACATATATATATTCCATTATAATAGCGTAAATATAAATATTATAAATTATTTTAATTTAAAAAATTAATTAATTAAAATAAAAAACGTTTTTATTATTAATTAAATAAAAGATATAAGTATAATATACATTTTTAAGTGGTTAAATTAATTTAAATATTTTAAATAATTTTTATAATTTTTACACTTATAATTTAATTTATTATTTTATATTTCATTATAAAAATTTCTTTAAAAAACCTAATAGTACAAATTAAAAATTAAATTAAAAGGGAAAACTTATTATAAATAACCATAATTTAATAACTTTAAAATGAATATTATATCCATATTATTAAATATATTTTATAATATTTTTTAAAAAAACGTAATATTTATAAATATTCTTAAAATATTAATACTATAAACATTAAAATTAACAATTACATAAATTAAAACTTTATATAATAATAAACTATAAAGTGTATTAATTAAAAATTTAAAAGTGGTTAAAGTATATTAAAACGTAATATTTAATACCGCATTTAAATAACCGGAATATCCTATATATAATTAATTAAATATATTAAATATAAAATCCTCTTTATTTAATATTACTTTTTTATAAAAAATTATAATAATAAAGAAATATTTAATTTATTAAAATATTTATATAAAATATTAATAAATCTTTATTATTTTTAAACCATTAAATACGTTAATAACATAAAAAGGTAAATTATTAATCTTAAAAAATAATAAGTTTTAATAAATGGATTAAAGGTTTTTTTTTAATTAATATTAATATATTTTAAATACTTTTAATAATATAAGTAAAATTTATATATATAAGTTTATTTAAAAAACTACTTAATTTCCTTTTAATAAAAATATAATTTAAAAAATATATTTAAATTATTATTTAAAAATTATCGCGTAACGAAGGGATATTAATATAAAAAAGCAAAGGAGGGTGAAATATAAGGTTCTTAAACTTAATTATATATAATGTATAAATAATTATTAAAAACTTTAATTTATAAGGTTCGAAATTTACGCAGGTATTAATATATATTCCTGTTAAGTTATATAAGTTAATATTAGTTAATTAAACTTATAACTAATAAATATCTTTTAATAATTCTTTAAAATTATTATTAATATTAATATATAATTTTAATTTACGTAAATTAACCATAAAATTAAAATACCATTATTAGCTTAAATTTAACATTAATTAACTATATTTATTTAATTAAAAATTATATTAAATACCTTTAATAATATATAACAAGTTTTACAATAAAGTAATAACATTAGTAAATATTATATATAAAGTAAAAATAAAAAAAATTAATTAATTAAATATTAATAAAAATAATTTTACCTAATAATTATTAATAAATAAATTATAAGTATTTATCCAAATATAAATAATTATATAATATTTTAAATGTTAAATATATTTAAATATATTTTAAAAAATTATTTTAATATAAATTTTATTTTAATTATAATATTTATAATATAATTACATTATATGTAATTTATAAACTTTTTTTATATAAAAATCTTATTAAATTTATAATAAAATGGAATAATTATTAAATTAGATTTTAATTAAAAAAAAACCATATTATTTATAATTACATAAATATATTATAACGAAATATATTAAATAATAATATAAAAAATTTTAAGATTTAATTTAATTTTAATTTTTAATTATTAAAATTAATAAAAAAATTAAAAAAGTTAATGGAACGTTATAATTTCATAAGTTTTTTAAAATCTTAAATATAAAAATTATATAATTAATAATTTATAATTAATCCTTTAAAAAATGTTAAAAATAATTTAAACTACTTATATTTCCACAAATATTTTATATTAAAGAACTTTTTATAAAACCATTAAAGGTAAAAAATATAATTAATATTAATTTATAATGAAATTCTTAAAAATAAGTTAAAATAATATAATATAAAGTTAAAAAAATTACGTGTTAATTTATATATAATATTAATAAATAATTTAAAAAAGGATTAAAGGGGTTTTAAATATAAAAACGTAAATTATTTTAAAGAAAAAAATATTAAATTTTCCAATTTTTTTAATTTTTTTAATAATTTTAATAATTCTAATAATTCCAATCCCATTATATTTAATTAAGTAATTATTAAGTAAATAAAAAATATTAAGTAATTTATCACTTAATATTTATTTTTCTTTTAAAAGTTAAACTTTATATAATTTAATAATTTATTAAATATTCTAATATTATACATTTATTTTTAAAATGGAAATTTAATATATTAAATCTTAATTATACATACATTATATATATTATAAATAATCTAACTATTTTTTAATTAAATAAGTTAAATTTTACATACATTAATTAAAAAGATAAATTAAATACTATAAATATATTAAATAAGAATTTAAAATTAAAATTAATAATTAATAAAATATTACATACTTTAACTTTTAAATTTTCCTATAATTAATTTTAACACATTTATTTAATATTAAATATATCTTTTAAACCCTATAAATATATAAATTATAATTAAAAAATAAATTTCTAAATTAATAATAAAAAATTATAAATATAAAAACTATAACTATATATATCTTTATTATATAACCATATATCCCCTAATAAATAAAATAATTTATAACCTAATAAAATAATTTAAACATATACCTTTTAACTAAAAAAAATAATATTGTTTTAAACATTATTAATACCTTTAAATTCTAAAAGGAAAAATACTTCCTTCCCTTTTATAAAAAAAAATATTAATTAAGGTTTATTTTAAAGTAATAATAATAAAAAACTATAACACAAATTTAAATAATAATATATATTTTTAAAAACGTTTTAATTTATTTTAATTATATTAACAAACTTTAATAACTTAAATATACTAAAATAAGCTTTTAAAAAAATAAAAGCTTATATTTACTTAAGTTTTAAATAAATTAAACTTTTAATTATACTTATATTACCCTTAAAATTAATAAATTATTATTATTTCTTTACCTTTTAAATATTATAATTACTATAATATATAAATATAATTTTAAATTTTATTTAATTATATTATTCTTTATTATTAATATAATTAGGTAAGGGTATATAAGAAAAGCATGTATATTAATAATTTAATATTTTAAAAATATTATTTTCATTAAATACAAATAAATTAAATGGTAATAAATAATATTTTAATTTATTATTTTCAAATAATACCTTATTATTAAAATTTACATTATCCTTATATAACATCTTTTTCTTATTATTTCTTAAAAACCTTAAGGAATAAATATAATTTAAACCAGTTATAATATAATATATTTTTTAATTAAATAAAGTTTAACAATTTTATTCTAATTAATTTAATTTATTATATGTTTTAATTTTAATAAAAAATTTAGAAAAACTTTAAAATTAAATAAAATTATTATTATTATATAATATCCATATAAAGTGGTAAAATAAAAATACCAAAGGGATATTTTATAAAGTTATAATTATGGTATTTTAATATTAATAAATATTTTAATAATTTATTATAAGATTTTCTTTAATATAAACTATATATAAGTAAAAGCGGTAGTTTTTAAGTTTTATAAAAGTAATAAATTTAAAGAATAATATAAAATATTTATAATTTTAAAAGAAATATAAATCTTTTTATAATAAAACTTTATTCTTTTAATTTATAAAAATATTTTTATTAAGTATAATTATTAATAATTAAATTTGGTTTTATATTACTTAATTAATTTCTTATTTAAGAATAATATATATTATTTCCATTATTTAATTAATAAAAAATAAAAAATAAAGTTATATTTTTAATTAAGTGTTTAATACCTTTAAAATACCCGAACTCATAAAGATTATTATAATTTTAAAAAAACATGGCGGGTATAAAGGTGGAATTTAATTATTAAATATAAAAATAATAAGATAATACTTTTTACGTTTAAATGTTAATATTTTAAATATAATGAAATAATATAATTTAATTAAAAGGATATTATTCGTGGGGATTATTATATAATTTAACTTATTAATAATTTTTAATAAAAAGGGTTTTATATAATTATTAAAATTTTTTCTTTTATTATTTTCTATATAATTATTAATTATAATATAACACTTATAATAAACTATTATATAAATTATCCCATTATTTATTATATAAAAGGTTAATAAAAGATTAAAACTATTTATATAAATGTAATAAAAATGATAAATTATAATTTAATCGTTAAAATATATATTTTCTTTTATTATAATTAATAGTAATTTACGGAAAAATATTATATTCTTTAGAAATAATAATGGTTTAGTAAAAAGATTTATTAAAACGTTTTAAGCAAGAGTAAATGGATTTACTAATATAAATTAATAAGATAAAAAATTTATAATTAAAGGAATTAAATTAAGCTTTATAATTTTCCCCATTTTTTTTATAATAAAATTAATAATTTTATTAAAGGGATTATTACCTTTTAAATAAATAAAATTATATTTAAAATTAAATATAATAAATTAATTAAGTATTTTATAATTAATATATATAAAAAAAACTTATTTCTTAAAATAAAAAATCTTTTTATTTATTTATTTTTTAGAATAAGGTAATTAAAAAGTGATATTTTTTCTTTTTTTATTTTCACATTAGTATTAATATAATAATACCTAAAAAAATAATTAATTTATTATTTAGTGCAATTACGTAAATTACGTTTATATTTAAATATAATACATATATAAACTTTTAATTATAACTTTAAAAATATTAAACTTATATAAATAATATATAATATAACTTTTTTAATAATCACTTATTACACCATTAATTTATATTATTAATTGAGATAATGTAAATTACCATTATGTAAATATTTATTTATTAAAAATATATATTTTAAATACGAAAAAAGGGATTTTTATTATTTAAGAAAATCTAATAAAAATGCAATAATATTACATATAAATAAACTTCTTTTTTTAAAAATCTTAACCTTTAATATAATATCTTTTATAAATTTAAGTATTAAATTTATTTTAATAAATAAATATAATAATAATTAATAAATTATTTTTTTATAATAAAAGGTTATTTATATTAAAAGTTAATTAAGTAATTTATATTTAAAAAATAATGGATATTTTTTTATTTATAATAATAGTTAATTAATATTATATATTATATGTAATATTTTAAAGATTTTTAAAAATATATATTATATATTTTATTTTAATAAAATTTAAAACCATTATATTATATTTATTAAAAATGATATATTTTAATGGGTTAAATAAATATATAAGGTATAAAAACCTTAAGTTTATAAAATTATAACCATAATTTTATAATTAAATGTAACTTATTTATAATTAATTATTTTATTTTATAATTAAATGTAAATTATTTATAAATAATTATTTTATCTTATAAATTATTTTAATAATTTAAAAGAATGTTATTTTTATTTTATAAAAAAATGTTCTTTTATTAAAATTAATTTATATAAATTTATTAAAATATATAAATATTTTAAAATTTTTTTTTTATTTTTTAAAATAAGTTAAAAAGATTTATTATATTATTAAAATATTAAAAATAAATAAATAAAAAATTATTATATTAAAAAATAATTATATAAATATAATGATTTTTAATAATTTATTTAATAATTTTAATATATAATTATTTATGTTAATTTAATTTATTTTTTTTTAATTAAAATTATTTTTTAAATAAATTATTAATTATATTTTTTTAATTAATATATTAAGTTTTAAGTAATTTTAAAAATTATTTTATAATTCTTTTAAATATTTAAAATAAAGGAAAAGAACTTATAAACCTTTAAATATATATGATTTATTTTAAATATGGAATTTGCAAAAATTTATTAAAAATTTTAATAAATCTTTTATTAAAAATTATTTTAATACTTATATAAAAAAACCATATATAAAATTTATTTCTATTATAAAATTTATTACTTAAATTAAAAATAGAATTTTATTAAATAAATTTTTAAATTTTATTTAAGATTTTTTTAATGAATATATAATTGGTAAAAAAAATAAAATTAATTTTTTTAATTATATTTATATTAATAAAATGTATTTTCTTTATAAAATCCTATATTAAAAATGTATTAAATTTCTTACATTAGATTTTATTAATATAAAATATAAAAATTAATTAATAAATATTAAAATAAATTAATAATATTATTATAAATATTAAAATAATATTAAAAATATTTAAATTCCTAATATAAAAATTATTAAATTGTTACTAATTTAAAAAAACAAATATCTTTAAATTAAAATACTAAAAAAAACAATAAATCATAAGATTAAAAAAATTAAAATAATTTTTAAAATCAAAGTTTATAAATTTTAATTTATAATTATAAAATTTAGAAAAAATCTTAATATTAAACATAAAAAAATATATTAAAAAATTAATAAAAAAGTATTATCTTGTTTTTATAAAATTATTTATTTTAATATTATTATTAAAAAATTAAAAATATTAATATTATTTTATTTTTTCTTTATTTAAATTAACATAAATAATATTATATATGGATTAATATTTATAAATAAAATTATTTATAAAGTTAAAAATAAAAAATGGGATTTAAAAATAGAAAAAACAATTAATTATTATAATAATATATAAACTAATCATAAAAATATAACCTTACTTAAAATAAATTTATTTTAACTTTTAAATTAAATATCCTTAAATATATTATAATAGTTATTTCCATTACTTATTTTAGATTTTTATTTAAAAAGAAATTTAAAAAATCTTTTATAAACCCCTTTTTTTATTACCATTAATTAAAATATTATAATTAATCATAAATATATATATAATACCTTTTTTAATATATATAATTATTTATAATTTACAATAAATAAAATTAAAATAATTATAAATAAAAATTAATAAACCATTACTATTATACGTATAAATATTAATAATATTAAAAAAACATTTTAAAATCTTTTAAATAAATAATTTTATAATAAAATAATTAAAAAAAATATAAAAATAATAAAAAAAAATAAAATATAAATAATAAATTATTTTAAATTTAAGGTTATTTTTAATATATAAAAAAAATAATTATATAAAAGTTTAGCTTTTAATTAATTAATTATAAATTAATGTATATCTAATAAATTTTTTATAAAATTAATTAATTCTTTTTATAATTATATAAAAATATTAATAATTAATATTATTTAATAAAATATATTTTACATAATATTTTTATATTATTTATATTTTTTATAATTTTTATATAATAAAATAATAAAAAATAATATTATTAATTAAAAGATAATTTTAAAAATTTAATTAATTATAAAATTTATAATGTAATTAATGAAATATTAATAATTTAATTTCATTATATATATATGATTAAATTAAGGCTTTTAGTGTTAAAATATTAATAAATAAAATATATATTTTTTAAAAAAAAAAGTAAAAATAATGTTAAACCATTTTAAAAAATGTATATTTTTTTATTATATAAATATAGAAATTAAATATATTTATTAATAATAATATAAATTATATTTATTTTATAATGAAAATTAAATTATATATTTATAAAAAAATAAAAAATATAATTATAATTTTTAAAAATTTTATTAAATAATTATTATTAAAATATTTTATATTATTAAATATAAAATAATTTAATAAAGGATTTAAGAAATTATTAAAGTGTAAAATTTGTATTAAGATTAATAATATTAAATGTAATTTATTATTTTAATATTTATAAAATATTAATAATTTTAAATTAATAATAATTATTATATAAATTAAAATATTTTTTAATAATTTTTATAATAAAAATATTATTTATAAAGGTATATATTTTTAATATGA
>MU284121.1:0-223539 GCA_022478815.1 Daldinia bambusicola
GTCGGAATAGCTTCTTACTGGTGCTTAAAGTTTGGTACGCTAGCTTAATTACTGCCCGATTCCTTAATTAAAGCGCAGCACCCCTTTGGGGTGCGTCGTCGAGTTTACGTAGACAGCACTAATACCATGTTACCATGTAGGGGCGGCGTATTAAATGATTAGGTACCTCATACATGTACATGGTCCCCGCATACGTCGGCTTAACCTGATTCGTCGCTTTGTCCTACCTCGTGCCAGATTAAGCAATATCGGATAGGTAGTCAGCTTGCCCGGCTCGCCTGTTCCCTCATAAATATCGTACAATACATAAAATGGTACAATGCATACGCCTTTTCAATTTTTTTTTTTTTTTTTTTTTTTAGCTGAGTCTCGAATAGGTTTTGTCTGCCCGACATGCAACCTGGAAGCCTGGGGTTTTTACCAAATTCCAGAACATTGGACTCCGTACTGCTAAAAACTTTCGTGGCGAAAACAGGGCATTTCGCTACCAGCTTAGAATAACGTTTATGTACGATGCATATGGCACACATGGCCCTTAGCCATGCAAGTACAAATACAAGTCTGCATAGCCTATTTATATATCTATTTAAAGTACCAAGTACCTACACAAAGGGTTTAAGTACCTAATACCCCTTGTTCCCGTACCTAACGGACCCCCCTACATGCCCTTGTATTGTACAAGAGTAAGATTGGAAGGCAATTCGAAAATTAGGTACGTCTGGATACGCTAAAAGCGCACTAGCCCACTACATCATCAGGCGACATCGATCTCGGATACAAGCACCTGCTTGTAGCACTAAACAAGGTCCGTAACCATGTAAGTGTCTTCGATGTCACCGTTTAACCATTCGCGCAGTTCAGTCGTCATTTCTCCCACCTTTTTTTTCTTCTTTCTTTGATAATTCCATCTTCCCACCCCAGAAGCACAACGCCGGGTCAAACTTTTACTACTGCAAGTCTGCACCACAACTTTTTAGGTCACATATCTTTTTTATTTTTCATATTCTATTCTATTCTTACTAGGGGAATTTTTTAGATCTTGTGTTTTTTTTCATAAACCTACCTAACTCAACCGTTATACCTATTACCTATAACCTATAACCTACAACCTACAACCTTACTACGTTTAGACAAATCCCTATGAGAACGGCTTTTTTTTCTTCTGTCCTATCTACTACCTAGCATTGAAGAGAGAGAGAGAGAGAGGCATTTCGAAGATTGCGAATATTGCGAACATTGCAGACATTGCAGACATTGCAAACATTGGAGGAGCCATATCCGCACGATAGAAATTTTGTGACTTGCATTACAGCGAAAGAGAAGATAGCAAATTCCACGTCTTGCAGCGCACTCCCCGCCGAACCTAACATTACATACTTTTGTTACTTTCTTGTTACAAATCAAAGACAGTCCAAATTCAACTCCAATCCGGGATTTACAGGTCTTCCACCCAAACCCAAATCGTTCCTCGTTTGAGTACATGAGCATAGGCATAGGCTAGGTACATTGCCGAAAGCAAAGAATCGCCAACTAAATTCTCGCGTTCCGGTAGATTCCCGCTATTCGCTATTCGCTATCTTACTGTTCGCCCTGCCTGCACTGGGTTACCCTTACCCTTACCTCAATCCAAAAAAAAAAAAAAGAGCGGACCTGACCAATTCGTGGACGGCACCTGTTTCTGCAGCCTCTGCAGCCTCTGCACTTGAGTTTATTTGGTTCGAATTTGAAACAACCCGCGGGCTTGGAACCAGTGGTGCTTCCGAGATTTTTATTTTTATTTATTGTCTCGCATAGGAGAGAGACACGAGACACGGCAAGAAGAAGAGTGGGAAGTGGGAAATAATAATCCATAAGGTGCATTTTGGGTGTGACATCCAGTAACCAAAATGTCTACAATCCAACAACTTAAGAATTTCATCCGCCATGGTACGCCTTTCCGTTGTCCACCCTTCTGCTGTTTCTTACTTCTGTTTACCATGCTTCTCATGCTTCCCACACGTTTCCTCGGGTGTGTTTTATTTGTTCTTCCTCGCACAACTTTTCCATTAATTATCCCATTCGTTTTTGCCTTATAATTCGTGCATTTTTACTCATCTTTCCGGCACATTTCTTACCTAAACTTAATACCTGACCCATTTTTGGTCCATATATTTCTGAAATCTTCCGTCAACTTGCTGCAACTTATCACATCACGTACACTCATCTCTTGGCACATGTCCCGCTAACGTTCATCTTCTCTGAACAGGCAAACAGGCCAGGGTAACCAACTACGAAGAACCCTCGCGGAAACATGAATATTCTCCCCCTCAACCTGCGCAACAAAAAGCCATGGGTCACGTAAGCGAGCCCGGCCACCCAGCCGGCAACGGTCATCGTAACAATGTCGCTGAAGCCTACTCCGCTCAGCCCGGTGACGTACAAAACCCAAATCGTGTCGCGCAGGCCGATGCCACCGCCGCCCACCATGCCGAAGCTAAGCAGCACGTATCCGGTACCCATTCGAATAAGAGCAGAAGCCGAGTAGACGATACCCATGCCGCAAAGATCGTGCAAGAGGAGAACGAGAATAGGAATAAGTTCCCGAAGTATCCTGGTCTGGAAAGGTGGGAACTACTTGAGAAGATGGGGGATGGGGCGTTCAGCAATGTCTACCGAGCAAAAGACACCAAAGGCAACGCTGGCGAAGTTGCCATCAAAGTCGTCCGAAAATTTGAGATGAATAATATGCAGGTAAGTTTCTCCGGCGGTTGAGTTTGCGTCGTCAACCTAGTCGTTTCTTCTTTCGGGTCGCCATTTGCGTTTCTCTTTTCAGCAAATTTATATGTTTCCTTTTACCAACCATTTGGGGTTCGAATTATAGGGTAATAAGCATCTCCATCCGGACTTCAAAAAGGTCCCTAAGGCAGCAGAGGTGCGATGAGATTCCTTTCTTTTGTCTGATCTAACAACTATGTCCTCTGGCTACCTCGAATCCATCTTTTTACCTTTATAACATTTCTATGCATTTTATCTCTCTCTCTCTCTCTCTCTCTTCCGTCTAACTATCGTCTATCGCATCATACTCTACGTATTTCTGATCCAGAAGTCAGCAAAGCTAACAAACTCACCATAGCGAGCGAATATACTAAAGGAAGTCCAAATCATGCGCCAGTTGGACCATCCAAATATCATCAAACTTGTTGACTTTTCCGAGTCAAAGCAGTATTATTATATTATCCTGGAGCTGGCACCCGGCGGAGAGCTCTTTCACCAGATCGTCCGCCTCACCTATTTCAGTGAAGACCTTTCAAGACACGTCATCGTTCAAGTCGCAAAAGCCCTTGAGTACCTTCACGAAGAGAAGGGTGTTGTGCATCGGTAAGTAAATAACACTGGGTTGATCAACTGCGAGCCTCAAATCCACCTTCCCATAGCACGACTCAGCTGCCCGTCCAAGGGTGCACTGAGGTGGCTAAATCCGGTGGCGGTGACGTCACTGAACATCCTCATATTCGGCCCCTGCATCAGGTAGCTGACATGTGAGATAATAGTGACATCAAACCCGAGAATATCTTATTCAGCCCGATACCGTTCGTCCCTTCAAAGAACCCCAAGCCAAAGCAGCCTGGCGATGAAGACAAGGTCGACGAAGGCGAATTTATCCAAGGAGTTGGAGCAGGAGGAATTGGCCAGATCAAAATCGCTGATTTTGGCCTGTCAAAGATTGTATGGGATGACCAAACCATGACGCCTTGCGGCACAGTTGGTTATACAGCCCCGGAGATAGTCAAGGATGAGCGTTACTCCAAGTCGGTGGATATGTGGGCCCTCGGTTGCGTATTATATACATTATTATGCGGCTTCCCGCCCTTTTACGACGAAAGTATCGAGGTCCTTACGGAAAAGGTTGCTAAGGGTCAATACACCTTCTTATCACCGTGGTGGGATGACATCTCCAAGTCCGCTCAAGATTTAATAGCGCATCTTCTCTGCGTCGACCCCGACGAGCGATATACGATCAAAGAATTTCTGAGCCATCCGTGGATACAAGGATCCGGTCCTACACCTCGCGATGAGAAGAAGCAGACGAACCCAGAAGTCCTACGCGCATTCGATGCCGGGCGACTCATCGATGGCGAGCGTCGCATGGATTTCCGATCACCTGGTGCGGTGAACCTCCGAGAGATCTTCGATGTTGGATACTCTGTACACCGACAGGAAGAGGAGGCCAAGCGGAGAAAGCAAATTGGCACCAAGGGTGCTGCACCGTCGAGATTAGCTGGTCTTCATGAAGACTCGGAAGAGGAGAAGTCGGACCCAGAATACGTTCATAAAGCTGAGGCACAGTCGCTTGAGCAAAGCATGCGTAAGACGCATCTTGGCAGAGAGCATGAACGCGGCCGAGCGCAGGAACGACAAGCCGACAGAGAACAGAGAGGATATGGTCAGCACAGCGCTGCTGTGGCGCAAGCTGCCCGACAGCAGGTTCGTGATCGACATAAGCAGCGAGGAGCCTTTGAACTCAACCTGGATGGGGCGACGTTACTTGGTAGGCGAGCGGGAAAGACTCCTGCAACTGCGAGCGTCGGCGGCTTATAGGATAAGACAGCCAACAAGCAGAAGGATGATACCAAGGAGAGACGTGAGCACGAAAGTCGTTAGCATTAAGTTATTGATTCTAAGAACATCTGGGCCGAGTTTCTCAAACAAGCGCGGAGAACGGATTTCGGAGGCATTGAAGCATGTGATATTGGTTTGAATGAGCAATACGGAGGAGTTCTTGTGGCTTTTTGTCTTTTTGCAACATTGATCCGCAGCGCTTCACACATAGGACTAGGCGTTCCCGGAATCGAGATACATATTTCGCCCTGTTCAATTGATGGCACTTCAACCTGAATAATGATAAGGTCGTCCCTTCATTCCTCGTGTGATAAATTTGGTCCAGCCGTTTTCGGTATTGGTTCTCCAATCCTACCGATTGCTGTGGTAGTCTCCCTTAGTAGTATATTGGCAGCACATCGCTTGTCACTAGCCCTTCCAACTGAATTTGAGACATACACTGGCCTATTAGTGCAGCATACCCCTATTGAACGCAGCCGAATTAGGTACTTGGGCCCCTGAATTGTTCAGTTTGCCCTCGCTAGGGATCGTCAGGAACTCGAAACCGTCTTTTTCCAATTAAGTGGTTTCTATAATCCCCATTTACAGAGCTGCAGTGGCCTAGTGTCAGCCGTATAAAAAGCTGTCGATCATCCATCATCTGTAATTTTCATCATGTGCGATCACTCCCCTATATCACATCATTGCCTCATGCATCCTTATATGACAGAGCATTTAATATCTAATACACAGTCGTATTGGCGACTTTACACTACCGTTAACTTATAACAATTCATATTTCTATACCTTACTTCAGTTACTATCTAAATTTACTCACCTAAACTCCTATTACACCTGCCATCCTGTTCGGTTATATACTCCATACACCGAACTGGCCGAAATCTTAAGAATACTATAATATACGCGATACAATATCAAGCCGTTAACAAGTAAACATAAAGATACACTACACAAAACGATGGCGAGTTCCCTGGCGCAACTGGGGATCCAGTACATGCCGTCGACAGGGGGATGTATGGTCGACTTGGCTGCTCTACCCTCCCACCTGTTCAGCTCTTGCAGCGCCGTTCATATCCGCATTCCAGATGTCCAACCACTCGTCGATGTCCAACCGAATATGATCTGCATTAAACCAAGCCAACCGGCTCCAGGCCCGAACGCCGCTATCTACCGCGAGCAGTACACGTATCCGAATGTGGTAGTGCCAGCCGATCTCCCTCACGCCGCGTTGCCGAAGAACCACCACAAGCAACAACCGCCGCCATCATTCGATAGCCCAGAGTCTTCGAAAGGATCTGCTCAGGGTCAGGCACCAAAACCACATGATGCTAAGCCTGCGAGCCCACATCCATCGAGCGATGGGCATAAGGAGCAGTCGCCAACTATAGGACGGACTTTGGTGAAGACGACTCATTGGCTGACTTTGACCGCGACTCATACCGCTTCCCCAAGCCCACCTCCACCTCCTCACGTCACGCATGTCTTACAGTCAACCGCGGTTGGAGCGACTACTTCTTGCACTACCCACCTCAAGGGCTTCTCAACTTCGACCATCGTCCATATTCCTGCGCCATCTACGCTAACTACAAAAATCATACTGTCTTCGGCACCACCGCATGATCACCTCCCCACACCTAGTCCCAAACCAGCGCCCTCCCACCCCGCTGTTGTTCCCTCACCGTTTCCTCTTCCGGAACCAGAACCGGTCCCAGAGCCGGAAGTCGCGGGCCCCGGCCCTGTTCCGATTCCTCATCCGCATCCGCATCCGATGCCTCACCCTCATCCAATTCCTCACCCGCACCCCATTCCCCTTCCTCACCCAATCCCGCATCCTCATCCCGGACCCCCCTTCCACGCCCCTCCGCCACCCCCTCCCCAAGAGTTCTGCGGCCAGTCGTACTTCAAAACGGACGTCACGCACATCCCGACCCTCGACCCGCACGACCTCCACCAGTACCTCAAGCTCCTCGGGGTCGGGGACATGGGACCGGACTTCGACCGACAGCCGGGACCCGATCTCGGGCACGGGGTCCCGGGGCTGCTGGACTCGCTTCTCGGGGGCGCGGTCGACGACGACGCGACGCGGGGCGCGTGGCGCGAGCTGGAGTGGTCGTACCGCGTCGCGTGCGGGGTTTCGGTGCAGGGGCTGTGGAGCGAGGAGGAAGGGGCGGGGATGGCCTGGAGAGCGGAAAAGGGAGAATGGAAAGAGGAGAAGGGGGGATGGAAGGAGGAGAAGGGAGGGAAAAGGGGGTTTATCCGCTCGATGGGCTCGCAGGCAGAATGCGTTCAGGAGTGCGAGAGGAGCGCGATAGGGCTGGCGAGAGAAGAAGGTAGGGTCGCGGAGTGTCTGGGGGCGGCGTGGAGCGGGAGCTTGGAGAGGGATAATTGTCGGTTTTGGACGGGGGGGAGGGACGAGTTCTTGCCCGTGGAGAGGTTGAGGAGTGGGGAGACGGGGGAGTGGGATTTGGTGTATTTGTGAGGAGGTGGGATGGGATAGGATAGGAAAATGGGAAAGGAAGGGGTGAGACGAAGAAGAGAAGAAAATTGGGGGATCAATGATGTATAGGTTGGGGAAAGCGTGGCGCTTATGGCTTTTTGTATCATTTTGGTTTGCTGCTATCTTTTATAAATGTCTGATGTTATCGAAAGAAAAACGCTTTAGGGAATAAACAGTAGTACGATATAATAATCTTTACAAGAGCTTCATAGTAGCTTGGTTGGGTGATATCTCACAGGATGGGCAAAAGACCACATATTTACCAAGTGAAGCGTGGACGAACATCCGAAGGTAAAACACAACATCTTCAAATATTCTTGGGCTATAAAGTCTAAGCAGCTTATGAGAGAACTATTGGATTTCCTTTTCCACCCCTCATCCCTGGGATATCTTCTGTCTGTCGATGTTATATAGCAAGACGACCAGCTCAATCCTATCCTAAAGATATTCACCCCCTCACCCCACCAAGTCTTAACCATGCGTCGGTGGCGGGCTAGCAACGGCCCAGAAGTCGAAGTTGGGGTTAGCATAGCCGCCTCCCTCCTTCCAGGTCGACACATACGGGGCGTAAAGGTCCCAGTTCGACGACGTGTTCAACCCGAGCTCGGCCCAGACGAACAGCCCGTCCTCGAGCTTGTTGCTCAGCAGGATGTAGTTGGGGAACGGGTCGTACTCGGCCGTGGCCGCGTACCCGGTGAACCAGTCCCGGAGGTTGGCCGTCTTGGGGATGCGGTTGGTGTTGTAGGGCGCGGTGGCCTCGACCGCGTCGCGCAGCGTCTGGTCGAAGAACAGCTGCGAGAGGTGCGCGACCCGCCCGCCCGTGTACGTGCCGTTGGGCAGGATCTCAGAGCCTACGTGCGCGATTAGGTGCTGGTGGGTGGCGCGGCCCTGGTAGTGGCCGGGGAACACGGTATCGAAGTTGACGACGCCGTCCTCGTCCACCGGCTGCACGCCCCGCAGGAACGTGGTGCCCAGCCCCCCCTCGCCGCGCGCGCTGACGCCGCTGTACGCCCCCGTCGCGTTGCACGACCACGTGTCGATCAGCACGCCGACGGCCGGCTCGCACGTCTGCACGTCGATGAACTGCAGCTCTAGGTGCATCGGCACCCCGACTGTGCCTTCCACCACGTCGCTGCGGATGTGCTCCTGGTACACGAAGTACGGCCCGTTGGCGTTGTCCGGCGTCAGCACGCAGCTCGTGTTCGACCCGAAGATGTCCTCGATGGGCGTCTCCTTGGAGAAGTCCAGCGCGCCCGTCTTATTGTGCGATAGGGCGGCCCATTTCTGGAACGCGGCTGCGTCGCGCCGGTGGAGCCACGGTGCTGTGGGTATGAGTTAGATATAGGCCGAACGAATATTAGGGGAGTATGATATCGTGTGGAGTGTCCTTACCATCTTCGATGGCCTTATCACGACGAAGCTTTGCGAATTTCTCTGCACGTCGAGCAACTGTCGTGGTCAGGTTAGTAACTCTTGCCTCTTATAGGAATCAGGGGTAAGTAGATCGTGTTCTCTAGATTGCGACTTCGAGTAACTAAGCCGAATAACCTTATGTTGTACAGTAGCGCAAAGGGCGACGATGAGGTCAAAAGATACATACTGGCACGCTCCTTACGAGCTTTTACCGCGGGTGAGTTCTGGCATGCCTCAAGAGCCCTCGTGTTCATCTTGTTGACGACAAAGGCATTGCCCATTTCCTCGAGAGC
Source organism: Daldinia bambusicola (assembly GCA_022478815.1). Lineage (NCBI taxonomy): Eukaryota > Fungi > Ascomycota > Sordariomycetes > Xylariales > Hypoxylaceae > Daldinia > Daldinia bambusicola. Next base: position 8,803 of record MU284121.1, read on the forward strand.
TTCTCGCTTTCCATACTGCTCTCCCGGGTGTCCGAGGACCGCCAAGGGGTTTAACGACAATGCAACGGCCAAAGCGGCCGTGATCGAGGACACGAACACCATTGTGCACCTTTTTCTTCCTTTCGAAGGTGAAATAGACGGGATGGGAAGAGGAAACCTAGGCTTCCCACAAGCAGGACAAAGGGGCTACCACCCCCTTTTTAGCCACCGATACCAAGAGCACGAAGCTCTTCATCAGACCATGCTGAGTTCGTCAGCGCTATTTACTATTTCTCCATTAAGCCCGCCAAGAAGCTCAGCCCACGGCAGACATCACAGTCTACGGCAGCGACGCCGGCAGTAGAGAACGTCGAAAGAAGGGAACCAATTTAGTAAAAGATATGAATCGAGGTATATAAGACCCCGCAGAAAAATAGTAATAAAAAAAGCCCCAGTCGAACGGATCTGCTTGTCCTCCCTGGGAAGTCTTGAAGAAGTAAAAAGTCGGACATGCGCCATTCAGCAACCGTCTTCTCGATGTTGGTTGGGTTGGGAGGCCCTTTCTCTCTCTTTTATCCGGTCTTGGACGCCGTGCGCTCTGCCCCATCAAATAGGTAATTGCGCGACGATCCCCTGCCGACCGAGACTCTGGGCATGCGCGCGGCAGGGATAGATGTGCATGGCATGGCCAAAATAAAAGAGAGGGAAAAGATTAATAGATAAAATTCTCCTCCCCCAGACTCTCGAATATGAGGCTAAATCTCAAACCGCATCCCATTTCGAAACAGAGGCTCTTGATAGGACCGCGCCCCATCCTGCACCCCGGACTCGTCTATTACCCCAGAAATTGGCCCCTTCAAAGTCCCGTTCTTCGACGCCAATGGGCTGGCTTGAATTATATTGAACTTCACATGCACGCACGCGCTGGGAGGTTGGAATTACGATATGCGATGGGCTTCATTGGACGGTTCCCGGGGTCGTGGGTATGGGCGGGTAGGACAAGGCATATGCCGCCGTCTTGTTTCTCCTGTTCCTTTCTCTTGTGATCACAACAATGGATCGATGCTGTCGGCATCTGGGTCACACGTTTCATGCGTCTTCTGCAACTTTGCCTGAAGGTACCTAACCCATCTCGCATGGGTTAGGTAGTCAAAATGCTCTTGGCTCGTGCCATCTCAGAAATTGAACTTCATCTACTTTCCCCAGGATCATATATAACTTATAAGTAACCACCGCCACATTGCCGTAATCAGGACGCTCGGATCAGGCTAAATATGCTTGCGTGTGTTTTCCTAACGCAATGACAATTTACTTCGAGACGGTCTAACACGGCCTAAGCTCGACGGGTTTGCATTATGTCTCTCTCCTTTGCTTAACTCTGTCCTAGAGCCGTCACAGCCGCCAACGCAGTGGTCTGATTGTGGGTTGGGTAACGTTTTTATATTAAGTACCTATCTACCCGGCAGCAAGGAAGTACCGTAAGTACCTAATGTATTGATTTTTCACTAAGCTCAGAAGGTAATATCTAATGGCATGTGTTGCTTACCATACTAACAGTTAGAATGTAGGGCTGAGTTAAGCTTATCAGGCAAAAAGGAGACACGATGATCCGAAAAGGTCAAGAGTCGTATTACTACTGCTAGCCTGTTCGAAAGGCGGTGATTTTTTATTTATACATGGCAAGTTGTGTGTATTAAAGCCCCGATTATCCAAAAAGCGTCTGAATGCCAAAGACGCTTAGACGATACAGCCCTCTCAGTTGCTGCTGTCTTCGTCCATAAGTACGTCGGGCGTCCAAGCACTGATCTAAGCGCCGTTGCCGTTGTAGATGACGGCGTTGACGGTGCCGCTGGGGATGCCGGTGAGCCGGCCGGTGGTGTAGAGGGCCTTGATGCGGTTGGTGACGGCGCCGGGGGTGGAGAGGCCCTCGAGGGCGATGAGGTAGAGGGCGAGGCCGGTGACGTGGGGGGTGGCCATGGAGGTGCCGGAGATGGTGTTGGTGGCGGTGTTGCCGCCGATCCAGGAGGAGAGGACGTCGGTTCCGGGGGCGAAGACGTCGACGACGGAGCCGTAGTTGGAGTAGGTCGCGATGCGCCAGCTGGAATCGATGGCTCCGACGGTGATGGCGTCAGCAGCGGACGCGGGCGACGTGTTGCCGGCGTCGGTGGCGCTGTTTCCCGCGGCGACGACGGACAGGACGCCCGAGTCGAAGGCGGAGTTGACGGCGTTGTTGAAGGCGGAGGAGAAGCCGCCACCGAGGGACAGGCTGAGGGCGGACTTGCTCTGGCGGTTCTTGCTGATGATGTCGTTGACGGCCCAGTTGTATCCGTCCAGGATGATCGAGGTGGAGCTGCTGGTTCCCTGGAAGACCTTGACGGAGAGGATGGTGGCCTGCTTGGCGACGCCGTAGGTGGAGCCTCCGATGGTACCGGCGACGTGGGTGCCGTGGCCGACAGCGTCAGCGTCGCTGCCGCCGACGGCGTTGTAGGCGAGCGAGGCGCGGCCGCTGAACTGCTGGTGCGTGGCGAGGATACCGGTGTCGATGATGTAGGCGAAGGTGCCCTGGCCGGCGCTGCTGTCGTAGATATATGAGGTGGAACCGGAAGTGCGGTGGGAGACGGTACCTAGACCCCAGGTGGCGCCGGTCTGGGTAGTGAGAGCCTTCTTGGAGAGCTCAGGGGTCTCATCAACGAGGTAGTAGACCTGGTCCTCCTCAATCTCGGCGACCTGATACGGATGTTAGCATATGTGCAACAGAGTATTTGGTTTTTATGAGACGTTAGATGCGTGCTAAATAATACTGGGAGAGTGAAGCATCTGTCTCATTTTCTTTCCCCTCATATCTCCTGAATCTGCTTACAAGCCCGCCGTTACGTTCCAAAAAGCTGGGATGATATCTGACTTACATCGGGGTGGTTCTTGATCTGCTCAATGGTTTCAGCGTCGAATTCGCCGGCATAGGCGTTGAAGCTGGCGATGTTGTATTCGCGTTCAACACCTACGGTGTCACGCTTGTTCAAGCTGCGGGCGTGGACACTGCGGGCCCAGTTGACGTGAGTCTTGAACGCATCGACGGAGACACCCTCCTTGAGGGTTACGATGTACTTGTTGGGGATGATTTCCTTCTTGTCCTGGGTAGCAGGAGTAGGAGCAGCAATAGCCGCGGGAAGCAGAGCTCCGAGGAAGAGAGCGAGGCGGCGAACGTTGAACATTGTGGACTGTGTGTGGAGGAGTTCAGAAGGTGACTGCGACTTTTGGCTCGGGGCTGTCGAATTTCTCTAAGACATACCAAACGAGAGGGATCAAAGCGTCTTATATAGACGTTTCTGAAGCATCTACGAGCTCAAAGAAAAAGCTACCATCGATGGTGACATCTTGTATGCTTCATTACGAGATGGTCTGATGAAGTTCTCGAGGTTGGCAAACTAACTTTGAGCTTCCTGATCAGCCTTAGGATACATGCTAGAGCGCCTAGGGAACTTGGATGAGAGTAACGACGCGGTTCGAATACGGAAGGAGGAATAACAAACGCATGCGGGCAGAAGCACAGCGCCTACGTGAGTGGTGGTTGATGATTATTAAGGAACTGTACTCTACAGGCTGCTATTCGACGCATTGCTGAGCAAGAGCAGGCAGAAGAAGGCCGAACAGGCAGGAAGTCACTTGGCAATGCGACTTTGAAGCCGAATGGTGAAGCTGAAAGTAAACCAGGAGGCGAAATAATACGGGACGAGACGCAAGCGAGGGTCAGCGCCATTCCTACCTCAAGATAGTTAGACCGAAGTGCGGTTGCTCTGAAGCTATGCGATGGTGTGACAGATGGAGACACACACCTCTAGGACTTTGCTATATCAATACATCGCTCCAGAGGGCATCAGCCGCATAGCCGTGCCGGATCGGCAGGGACTCGCGTGCTTCCCCGGTGGTTTTGTTTAAACTCTAGCCCTATAGCTGCTGCGATGGGCAAAGATCACCTAGAGATAGCATCTTTTTGAGCTCATAATGGTAGAGAACAGTATGATCTGCGCTGCGACAGGTCGGGGATTTAATTTTGAGGGTTCAGATAGAATACCCAGCGATTCGGAGATCCAGCACGACACTAGCATCAAATCCCTAAGCGCTGAAGGCTTGGCCTCTCCTCTACCCTGATTCTTGGGCCTTCGCAGAGCTGCCTGAGCGACCCGGGTCTTGGGTAGCATCAGATAAGGATACCGAAGACAATATTACGCGGGACATATAGTCAAGCCATCAAGTAGGCTATTCGTCCAATGACAACACACGAACCATTCGTTCGAGCTCTTATCAGGACAGGGCGGGGCTGAGATGGAATGCCAACTCAACCTTGGCAATATAAACTTGGAGGAATGTAAACCTGCGAGGAAGCTCGTGAGAGACAGGTACGAGGGTGACGCCGGCAAACAGCTTGGACGGTGAGGATTTGCTCGGGAGTTGGAGCTGGGAGCTAGGATATGGATGCATACCTGTAGGCAGGTAGTGTGCATAGCACGATCGGAGATTTTGGGTCTGTAGGCATATCTCAGCGATGGTTTGAGGCGCCAAGGCTGAGCGGGCACGGACGAGGGGGACCATGCTACCCTCTTACGAACGGCGCGATGTAACGCAGGCCAGGCTTGTCTGAACATCAGAGCTTCCGTTTTCGTAATGTGAACCCCGACAGAAACGCATCACGTTCATCACGACAGAATGGCGCAAAATAGGTGAGGCCCGTTTACTTCACAGCATGAGATACCCAAAGAATGGCATCGTGACACATAGGGATTGCGACAGCGCGGGAGACCGTGCATGACTGAGGTAGGCTATAAGTTCTTTAGGACTTTTCTCGTAATGAAAATTGAGGCCTTCCCCGGTCCTCAGGGTTCACAGCGCCGATGCGATGTCACATAGGTCGGAAATGCCGGTCTTATAAAATAGACTACCGATTCCCCTTAGCACCGGAGTGGGACCGGGCACGAGATTCAACATATTAATTTGTTGCTTACATCTAGCTTACATCTAGGTAGCTAACAGATTTCATATGGTGTAATTAATATGTGCTATGATGAAAGTTAAAAAGGGTAAGAGAATAGTTCAGAAGAAGATGTCAGACGGACATTGAAGCTATTTCCCTGTGTAAGTTAATTTAGATTTTTGAACACATGCCATCAGTCTCCTACCGTTACCTAGGCCTATCCTTGTAAAGCATGCAAGGTTTAAGATTTATGACTGGTCTATAGCGGTTTGGAGATAGGTATTTGCACGTCAAAACTCATTCGGTGCCAGACATATACCTAGCACTCGTCCTGCTCGGCCTACTTGGCAATTGCCTCGGTACCGGGGATAGGGAATAACGAATAGCATCTAATGCCGTCCGATAGCCTCTGCGTGCATGACAGACGTGCCGAGCTTTTGCTGTCAATCAAGCCATGCGAATAGTAGCAGGAGAGGCATGGGGAGCTTCTTTTTCTGCCAAAGACAATAGTACCTGACTTGAGTTTAGGTACCTCCTACTCTGCTTACCTGTCAGACTGCAAGAATACTACCTAACACAGATTCCAATTGGAGAACCTCTCCCGTAAGAACCTATGCCGAAATCATTAACAGTTGCATCTTTCGATATTGACACCCTGACAATTCGGTAGAGTGCAGTATTACACATAACTAATAGTCATTAATCATATCTTAGCTATCGAAGACTCCAGATTATCAAGATGATCTGCTCAATCTGCTCAATCTGCTCAACGCGCTCAATGTGCTCAATGTGTAAGTGGCACGATAGAATATAGACCCATGTGGGCGGTCTACATCTTCAGCTGCTCGATACGGTTTAACTCGTTCCCCCGCAATCGGTCTCGTTTGGATTTGACAAGCCACCCTCCTGCTATGCACAAAGTATCTCATACTTACCTCCTCGTAGACAGGCCGAGCGGGCGGGAAGACGGCACAGGTTTTTTTTGACGTGCTGACTTGCTATTTACAGAGTAAGGTAAGTAAAAAGACATACAAACACGCGATGTTGACTAGTTGAGCATTCTGCTATCATCAAATTTAACACCTGAGATATTACAAATTCGTCCTATACCAGCCACAGCTAAAGTTTCAGCACAAATCCGTCCTCTTTGAAATCACATGGCCAGATTATAGGTGCGCATTGTTTAGTGTCCATTTCTTAAGAAGAAAATTGGTCCACTAGCCCATAAGATATGATGGTCAAGTAAAACTTCTAAGTAGGATGTATAAATTCAACTACTAAACTATTGCTAATTTACAGTGGTTAATTGATTTAGGTAACGGTGGATGTCCGGATGGCGTCCACGTCACATCAGGATGATATGAATGATAGTAACTACAACTATGAAGATGCCGGTGTCGAATCTATTTATTTCATAAACACTTTTAGAGACCTTAACTTCCAGGTTTTATATCGGCGAGGCATGTTCAAATCGAAGACAGTCCTGACTTACATTTGGTAACCTTCCTGCCCCACGACGACTGAGCAATCTCAAAGATATATGACGTACCTACCTAATATATATAAGAGAAAAAAAGCAAGTGGACTTCTTCTATCAAGTCCCACTCCGAAGCACGAGATCAAACAACGGTTTAAAGATAACTAGGCGACTATATTCGCGACATTAAGCGTAAGAAAATTACTGCTCGGCGTCGGGATGATCATATGCCTACGTGAGTTACTCAGTCCGGTGATACTGCCGCCAGAGCTAACGGAATAGTCGCGTAGGACGAGAGAACAGATAAGTCTAAGTTGGTGTTGATACCTATAGGAAAATACCTTAAGGGTGACTTAGGCTGAGGATATACGTAATTAAAAGTGACGGCCTTCTTTGACTTGTTAAGTCGTTCATACATTGAGCTTTTCACCAGCCGGAGTGTGCAGAAACTGCGCTTCTATACCCGTATCATATTTATTATGGAATATCCTAATGCTATAAATTAGAACGTGCCGTGCACTAACACAACGCACAGCATACGGCAGGGCTCATTATCCACAGCCTCACAGAACCCTAATGACAGCGCTTCGAAGGAGACTACTCAAACGTACCTGCCTACCTAAGATAATACATAAGAGCGTTCCTTCATAGAGCTTTCGGGTAGGAAGCTGACTCGCGTTTGTAAACCAACGACAGCGGTTCAGGAGAAAATTACCCAAGTCAAAAAGTCAGGAGTGTACAGCCAGTTATTATTCACGTTTCAAAGTCGTCGGAAAAAAGAAAGTTTTTATGAAGAGTAAATTCTATCAACGCCAGTCCCTATGCTAATGCTAAGCTACGTGCGTCCGAACCCTCTATCTCATGATGCAAATGCCTTTTCCCCGGTGCTAGTCGCTCATGGCCGCCAGGAGAAATGCTTAATGCCGAATGCCGCCTGGGCTACACCAAAAAAAACCAACAAACCGCCTGGGTGAATGAAGAGTTATTCAAAAAAATTACCTATGCCTGATAGGTTCCGTCGAAAAAGTTAAGTGAAGTACATCGTTCCTGACATGATGTTCATGTGCCTGTCCCTGCAAGCCGCTCTATTTGATCCCGCGCCCGACCAACAACAGCAGGCGATGAAGCACGCCTAGGTGGTTCCCTTACCAGTGGCACTGGACGAAGGAGCCCTTGTCCTTGGCGCCGGAGTGGGTCATGAGGCCGCAGAAGGTGACGTCGACCTTGCCGGTCTTCCTGTTCTTCTTGGAGACGTTGACGACGACGCGGTCGGTGCCGGGGTCGTCGGGGTTGGTGCCGAAGTAGACCTTGTTGTTCTGGAGGATGGGGAACTCGTACAGCGGGCCGTGGCACTTCTTCTCGAAGTTCTTGATCTCCCGCCCGCGGTTGTGGAACACGTGCGGGTACTTGCCCTTGCCGATCTTCTTGTTGCGCGCCTGCAGCTTGCCCGCCTCCACCCCGGCGTCGTGGATCCGCGCCTTGCTGTACTTGTGCTTCGCGCACGTCGCGCTGCGCGGGAACCCGTGGTACGTGAACTTGGGGCGGACGGCCCGGTCCTCGAGAGAGCGGTCCTCGAGGATGTCCTCGATCCCGCTCAGGTCGATCGAGTCTTCGATGTCCGTGATCTCCTTGATGTCCTCGACCGGGACGACTAGGGAGTGCCCTAGGGAGAAGAAAAGAGCGGCGGTAAGGAATGAGACTGGCTTCATGTTGGAAGATGTTTTCGATTTCGAAAAATAAAAAAAAATGAATGTAACTGATTTGGATAAGTGATTGAGAAGTAAGAAAAAAAAGAAGGAAAAAAGCCGCTGAGAGTAGTGGCTGTTGGTTGGTTTGATTGTTGGTGATGAGTGATGAGGTAGGACAGGATGAGGCGTCGATGAACGACCTTTATATATTATCTATCTGGTATTTACATCTCGTATAGTCTAGTCACTTCATTTTCTTCCTTCAGCCTCGCAGAATCATACTAGTTGCGCCTACCTACTTGGACTACGTTCCATTTCGCTCAGGTGTATTACCAAAATAGAATCTTCTTGAGTGAACGGCCAATGAAAAGCTACGATTGGAACGATGTTTAACGACAATCTTATGCCAAGTTGTATAACTGCCCATGCATATGTTTTGCATATGATTGAGTTGGATTATACCGGACCACTGTTCCCCATTGGCTGATGTCATTCATACCATTCGTACCCGTAGAAAAAAATTAAAAAAATTTAAAGACCTTGTATGCTGGAACAAAAATAGTCATCGTGGAACATACGGCGATGGGTTTAAGCTGTAGATGGAAGCCGGGAATTTGCGTAGGGCTAGATGATGGCGCGGGGTGACGGAAAGGGAAGGAGCCTAATTCATCTCTCCGCTGTAAGTTAATGTATATTAATATATCACAAACTTTCCTTTCCCCGTCAGCAAGTTCTGTTTCTAGCTTTATTTCCAGCTAGCCTGCCTGCCCTACCAGCCTAACAGCTGCCTAGCTCCTTTGCCTAGCCCGCTACGGATCAGGAGGCTCAGCCGTGTAACACACTTAAACGAAAACCCCACACAATTCGAGGTTAGCGCATGTCCTTTTGCGGCAGAGCACTCGTTTGTTAATAAACTCGTTAATAAGACTTAAACACCGCCTTACTGATGCGCTGATATGATGGTCCTCCAATCTACATGCTACGAATCCTTTCTTTTTCTAGCAATGCTGCACGAGATGATTGATGCATAGCGGACAAGTGTAATTCTAGGCATCGTAACTTTTATCGTATGTATGCTCATTTCAAAAGAACCGTAATTGTTAAGTTGTTCAACCAACACACCCTTTGTGGGGTTTGCCTTTTTAATCAACCACCCCGGTTAACAGTTTCTTAGGTTTCCAAGACACTCTATTATTCTAATCGCAAACCCGAAACTATTATCAAATATCAAACACCAAAAAAATCTATTGTAATATGGCACCCTCAATCGATTCATTCTTTGATAAACAGATCGCAGATCGATGGGGCCCGTCGCGAAATGAGTAAGCTCTTGCTGTCTCTTTTCCCTTTTTACTCTTTACTCTTTAGTCTTTACTCTTTAGTCTTTACTCTTTAGTCTTTACTCTTAATTAGGACTGGCTAATCGCCAATAGGGCGAATGCTCTTCGCGAGCTTCTCCAGGACAAGATCAACCTCGAAGAGGCGGCTACGAGATTTACAAGCGATGCCGCTGCAGCTCGTAGTGCCGATAAGGCCCGCGGATCGCTATGGGGAATGTGGATGTTGCTCCAGGAGACAGCAAAGAAGTTCCCCGAGCATCATGTCAAGGTAAAAGACTATTATCATCTCTAGGGAGTCCTGAGATGGTAGTTTCTCTTTTCTTCCTTCTTTTTTTTTTTTCGTTTTATTTTCTTGCTTACTCTAACCTTTTAAAGTTGGTTAAACTGGTAGATGCTATCCGACAACTCCCAGACGTCGTAATCAAGGGAGAAACAGCTGTCAAGTGGCCTGAACTTCCACAAATGGCCGAAGTGTGGGGAGAGAACGTTTATAATCGTAAGTAATAACTTTTGAGTTCGCTCTTATCTATAGAGAATTAACACTTGCTAGGGGATGAATTGGAGTATTCCGAGGAGAATATAGCAGCAACCGCTTTCACGGCCCAGCTATGTGCTTCGCAGCTTGTCGATACCAACGATTTTCTGTCGCCGGCAGAATATGACTTCCACGCCGCCTTTGAGAAGACTCCGGCTGCGGGGTTAACCGTTAAGGGGGATGACGTTAGACTGCTGAATGTCAACGTGCCTATCGCGGCGCAATGGATTCTTCATGCCGGCGAGGTAATCTACAATTGCGAAGAGAGTTTTAAACTCGAACCGAGAGACGGCTTATGGTCGGGTAAGCCTGGGTTCAGCTGGGGTAGATGGAAGCTGTGGAAAGAGAGAGCGGAATGGGTGTCTAGCCTTAAGAAGGTGGTGAGACCAGAGACAATCGATGCAGCCAAGAAGATGGTGGAGAGGATGAGCCAGATTGAGAGTCAAGATGCTTGAGCCTCGAAGGCGAATAAAATTTGGATAACGTAACGATACACGATACAAAGGAGCTGATAATATGAAATAAGAGCACCTATGACTGACAACTTTAATGTGTAAAATACTATAAGACTCCTTGAAAATTCGCAAGTGTAGACGAGATGTGCCTAATGCTTATGGTTTTTTAGAACAGATGAATTTTGTACAGGTTTATGAAATACCCGGGTACCTCCTAAGGTAAAGATTACCTAAGGTACCTAAAGTGGAATGTCGGCAAAACCTACCTAAGCGTCCTGCCGATCTAGGTACGTCAGATGTTGTACCTTTGAACCGATCTAAAGGCTGCTAGGGTAAGGTATTTACGGTAGCTAGTACATAGGTAGCTCTGTATCTGAGGCAGTGACGTTAATTTTAGCGCGTTGCAGCTTACAACGCGGAAAGTTGTCCCCAACTCAAATCAAGGGAAGATTTGAACAATGATAACTTACAAAACACTTACAAAAAACTTCCCTTGTCGTCTTGTCGTTTTGTCCTAAAGTTCGCGCCGGCTCGCTTGAACACCACAACTTCATAGGAAACTTCGGCGTCACTAAATTTAACGATGCTTCCACTCTATAAACTCAATTTCCTATGAGTTGATTTATACTTTCGTCATATTTTTCCACAATGGATATATCTAATCCGGGAGGTACGGATCTAACCAAGTCAAACTGCCAGCAATAAGCAAAATAGCTGTTTGAATTTCACCCTCAGACAAGTAACCTGCTGCTAACTTACCCTCGCTTCAGATATCTCTTGGGCTTCTATTCCAACCCACTTACTTCTTGCCGAACTCTCGAAAAGACAGCATGGATCTGGTAATCCCACCTCCGATGCCGAAAAGCCAACCTGCGGCTCCGGCGAGCGAGGCGCATACAACACTGCGCTTCACGTCTTTGCCTTGTTCCTAATACTTACCTTAAGCACACTTGGTACAATCCCTAAGTTCTAATCGTTATTCTATATTTGATCAATTTCAGACCAGGCGTACTGACTGGAAATCTCTAGCATGCGGCTTTCCCCTCTTCTCTCGCCAGTCCTCTAAGAGTCGTCGAGCCCATACGATCGTATTTCTTAGCCAACACTTCGGCACAGGAGTCCTGCTTGCAACTGCCTTTGTTCACCTTCTTCCGACTGCTTTTATGTCTTTGACGGATCCCTGTCTCCCTTATGCTTTCAGCGAAGGATATCAACCCATGGCGGGGTTGGTAGCTATGGTCTCGGTGTTGGTTGTTGTGGCTTTAGAATCGTACCTGACGACTAGGGGCGCTGGTCACTCTCATTCTCATAACCACGGGTGGAGCTCGGATGACGAAGAAGTGCAAGAGGAGGATAAGAATGCCGCGACTAATGGTGGCTTATCGGCAAGAAGAGTCGCCAGCCATAGGCCCGCGGACATTGCGCTCGGTGATATGAGCGCTAGTAGAGGTCTCATGGCAGATGTTTCCCCACTCCCTGAATCCACGCCTATCGTCGTATCGCCGCCGAATAAGAAGCCCTTTGACGGTAAAGATAACGGACACAACGACGACTCGGACGATAACGACGACGACGATCTTGACCTTAACCTCAACGAGCTTGACCCTACTGCGGAAGAAGATTCCCAACCCCTTGCCCGTCCCAATGGAAATGCTCATAGAAGACATCATTCCGAATCTGCCATATCTCAAGGCCCGCTTACACCTGAAGAGCAGAAACGACTGATGCTTCAGTGCATGTTACTAGAGGCTGGGATTCTATTTCATAGCGTCTTCATTGGTATGGCAGTGTCAGTCGCTACAGGGCCTCCTTTTGTGGTTTTCTTGATCGCCATCGCGTTCCATCAGACTTTTGAAGGACTTGCCCTCGGATCGCGTATAGCCGCGATTCAATTCCCCCGCGCATCCTTCCGTCCCTGGCTTATGGTTTTGGCATATGGGCTTACCACTCCCATCGGACAAGCCATCGGGCTCGCCGTGCACAGGCTGTACGACCCGCGCAGTCAGACGGGCTTGCTCATGGTCGGCTTTATGAATGCCATTTCCAGCGGCCTTCTACTCTTTGCGGGCTTGGTGCAGCTGCTTTCCGAGGACTTTCTCACGGAGAAGAGTTACAAGACCTTGAATGGGAAGAAGAGGAGAAATGCCGCTTTGGCCGTACTGGCGGGTGCTACGCTTATGGCTCTTGTAGGCGCTTTTGCCTGAATCTAATTATCGGATCTCTAATTGTAAAAACATGGCGTTTTCGGATTATGACGTGCTGAGACAAAGCGAGTAACATATAGATGGCTACTAGGTAGACGGGATATTGTCATACAAGGTAGGTAGGTACTGATATGAGGTCAAGTCTAACACTAGAGGCGTCGCGATCACAATAAAAAAAAAATCTCGGAGCTACTACTACTCATTTCAAGAGATTGTATTTTGCTAGTGTGGTCTTTTTATTATACACACAAAAGCCCTGATATGTAGCTAAACTAATGCTCTACTGATTCCACGTAAATCTAGGCTGCTTCGGGCACAGCTGTCACCCACGGATAGGTCGTTGACATTGGGGAGCCGTAGCTGCCGAGGTCGTTGTAGTCCTTGGTGATGGTTTGGTTTTGGAGAATTTTCGTTACGAAGGGCAGAACGCTGTTGCTGGGATCGGGAGTTAGCAAGGCCAAGACGAAAATCAGACCGAGAAAAAAAGAGAAATCCGTTTGTCTAGGTATCCACACTTACAACCCGCTCATATCGCAATGCCCACCGCCCCGAACCGACATGGCGATCTGGTCCGGCACGCCCAACCAATCGTACACGGTCTTCGCGGCCGGGTACACGACGACCGCCGTGCCCTTCGAATTCGTAAACTGGTCGCCCGTCCCCTGATCGATGACAAGCGCGCGCGGGGCGATCGCCGCGGCGATGGTATGCGCGTCGTACGGCAGGTTCTCGGCGTGGCCGACGAAGGTGCCTAGCGCCGCGTCCGTCCACCACCCGGCGCCGCTCTTGCTGTTCTCCAGCGTCTCGTCCTGCCCGCTGAGCCCGTGGTACCGGTACGGCCCGAGCCCCTGCACGCCGCTGCTCATCGGCATCGTCAGCGCGATCCGCGCGTCCAGCAGCCCGGCCGCCAGCGCGGCTTTGCCCAGGCGGGAACACCCCGTTACCCCCACGAGGGAGGGGTTGGTTTCCGGGACGGCGGAGGCGAGCGCGTCGAGGACCCGGTGGAAGCCCCATGCCCATGCTGTGAGGACGCCTGTGGAGGAGAGGGAGGGGGAGGGGGGAGAAATTAGCATGTGGTATTTATTGCGGCTTTGCCATATGGATATTGTCTAATCTTATCGACTTACCGATATCCCGCCCGTTGTAAATGTCCCAGAACGCGCCGGTCTTGGCGTTGCTGTCGGCGGCGACGCGCGCGTAGTCGAAGCCGACGACGGCGATGCCCGCCTGCAGGTACGGCTGGGTGGCCATGCCGCCGATGCTGATGACGACGGGCGCGGGCTTCGCCGCTGATGCCGACGGCGGCAGCGAGAGCGTCGCGCTGAACTTGCCCGTCTTGCCGCCCGCTGTCACTTCGATGTTCACCGCGTTGCCGCTGCGCGTCGCTCTGACCGTTTCTTGCGAGTGGTCCGGGTAGTAGCCGTATCTGCGAGCACGGTGCGTTAGGACTTTGAGCTCGGTATTTGGATGGTCCTTCCCTATTGCGGTTCTAAAATCCCGTTTCTTGTTCAAAGTTAGGGTTCTGTTGCTCGACTCACTGGTACTCTTGCAGCATTTGCAGGATCTCGGGCTGTCTGCATCGGTACCATTCCTCGCGGGTCCGAATCCTGTTCTTGCCCCTGCCAGCCATAACGTCGGAGGCGAAAGATGGCGAGCTTCCGCCCTCGCTGTCGGTCGTCGTGTATGCGAGCGGTAACCAGGGGTCCGGTAGCGTGGTCTGCTTCGGTAGCCTGTCCCACGTGGGATACTTACCTGCCGAGGGGACCGGCGCGCATTCGGCCGCTGCATTCGGCGCAGCGGATGGAGCTGGTGCTGCTGGGATCGCCGCTACGAGCCATGGGAGCACGATTGCACCAATTATGGCGGCGCGCTTCGAGGAGGACATACTGGGCAACGGATCTTTGGGAATGGGCTTGGGTATAATGAATTGTAGGAGCGAGGGCGTGAACTCAGCAAAGCCCACGGAGGCGAAATTGAAATAATATGTGATTCTACGCGCATGTAGCAACGAGGTCACATCGGCCTGTCCCGGAAGTTGGGCCTCCTTACCGTACGTCGATATTGCCGCTGCTCCGAGGCAGGTAACCGGGTGTTTTTAGTAATAGCATGATCCACATATCCGTGAGGCTCGTCAATTGAAGATATCGTAACATGTTCTTAACGCAACCAAGCCTAACTCGTAATGTGTCTCTGTTCCCTTTCTCTTGTTTATAGTTGTCTTTCTCCTATATCTAGGCCATCGTATTTGACGTTTTGTCTTTTCTATTGTAGATAGAGGTCTCCTACAGCTCCAATTGAGTGGGAAACAGCCCATATGCTCAAACCTAGATCACGACTGAAAAGGCCACGCCCTAGACCTTTGAGGGTCTAAGCGGCTAGACCCCCTAGGGTGATATCGAGATTTTAGCCGGTAAGTATAATGGCGGTTTACCAATATCCCGAGGCATGCTCGACTAAATATGGAGAATCTATTTTTATAAGGCTACTGATTTGGTGCGTGTTATAGCTCGAGATGGACCGTTTTGAAGTTGTTGAAGCTGTATGTACTTTCTACTCTCAACCGTCGCCGTAACACGATTTCGTCGCTGCCAGCGGGACCCCACTTTCTTGACATGTAGAACTTTTGCCGTATAAAATGCGACCAAACCCAGTTGTAAAAAATAATTATCAAAGGATAATGGAAGTATTAGGTAAGTTAAGCACACATCGTTTTATACAACCCTTCATTTGTTGGGTATTGTCTGCGATGAAGATAGCGGAAGTGTGCTGTCTCATTTCGGCCCCACTCATGCCCGTACCCCGTTTTGACCCGGAAAGGTCCGGTCCCGCTCGGTAGAATTATGGGTCCCCGCCGCGTTCGTACACATAAATGTAGATGGTTCGCTTCCGATACTTTTATTCTCGGTGGCTATCCGATGTAAGGCGTGCCGTACTAACCGTTCTGTATAATGGATAAGGAACTATATTCCTAGCATTTTTTGTGTATGAAACTTGTGCAGCGGCAACTAAGATAACTTGAACGAATAAGGTAATTCTCTGATAACGAGCGAAGTGCCATCAAAGATGCCTACCTGATAGAGGATAATGAATAATGAATAACCTGTCTTTAATAATATTGTGGACGTCTAGAAGGTAGGTAAGTGCATCGGGATCCAGCACCACTTCCCTCGGTGGTCATTACCAAACTTTCTCATCCTATTAGTTACCAATAATCTGGATGCTTATACCTTCGGGTTCTATAAAACGCTTAATCCCGATATCGTGACTGAATTGCTATAGTATATAATCAGCACGTAGTTGCAGTTCCAGCCTTATGACTTTTAAAAGAGATCCCGTTCATCTATTCAGTGTGTTGTGGTTATCGTTGAGCTTTCCCCGCAATTTTCCCTTCACTGCCGAGATAATAATCTGGGGAGGCATAAAGTGATGCACCCCAGACGAGATGGCATATTAGCCGCAAGTGAGCTCATAGGTTGGAAAGAAATTGATGTTAGCTATATGGAGGCAAGATCCGATACTGCTCGTAGAAGATAGGGGTTTAATAAGCACAACTAAATATACATCATATTAATACCACTATATCCCATGACTTACCTTAAAAGACTAAAACCAGGATGATCCGTGGCCCGGAGTATTATATATTCATTTTCTGTCCTAGTAAAGGCATTCAGCTTTCTTCTCGCTCCCTTCGTCTTCATCCATAAGCGGGAAAATGCAGCTCCTCACGACTCTCTTGATCGCCGCTACGGCGGTCCAGGCCCACTGTAAGTTAGGCGCTCATCCTTTCATCAACCACACCATCTAACAGGTATCTTAGACACCTTTCCGCGACTTGTCGTCAATGGAAAGTCCGAGGAAGCCGACTGGTCTGCCACGCGCAGGACCAAGAACGCCGAGAGCAAGACGGGTGTCTTGAGCGCAACGAGCCCCGATATTCGCTGCTACTCGTCGCAGAATGCGGCCAACGTCATAACCGTGCCCGCCGGCTCGACGATCCACTACATTTCGACGCAACAGGTGAACCACCCAGGGCCTACCCAGTATTACCTAGCCAAAGTTCCCGCAGGCAAGAGTGCCTCGAACTGGGATGGTTCCGGAAATGTCTGGTTCAAGATTCACACGACGATGCCAACCATGGACAAGAACAAGCAGCTCACCTGGCCTGCACAGAGTAAGCTGCGGCTACTAACTAAATTTCAAGTATGGATTTGACTGACGGATTAAATTAGATGAGTACGTCTTGACGAACGCGACCATCCCCGCTTCTACGCCCGATGGGGATTATCTGCTTCGCGTGGACCAGATAGCTTTGCACATGGCGATGCAAGCGAACGGGGCGCAATTCTATCTCGCATGCACGCAGATCAAGATCACCGGGGGTGGCAGCGGAACACCTGGCCCTCTCGTCGCGTTTCCCGGAGCTTACAAGACCAACGACCCTGGCATCTTGGTGAACTTGGGTACTATCCAGCCGGACTCTTATGTTCCTCCGGGCCCTCCTGTGTGGAGTGGCTAAGCATTGCCTATTACGTACCTATCTGTCGGGGAGGACTACACTCACCCCTGGCACTCATTAATAGTCATAGCCTATGCCTATTAATCCACCTATGGCTAATAATATCTTCATGGTGTTGTTTTGATGTGATTGGTGATATGATAATCAAGCGTGTGTTTGTTTGACGCAAGGGGGAAAGGGTTGCATACCGAGTAACGATGTGCCAACAAAACTGCCAGAGATTTCTTAATATATGTCGACACTCACTCCGTACATCCGTACATGACATCCATAAAGAGTATGAACCCCAATGCTGATATCCCTTACGATTTCAGGGCTCCAGAAATAGTTACTGTCAGTTCAGAAGATTTCATGTAGGTATGATTTATGTAGTTATAAGTCAATGACATCTTGTTTCTTCCCCCCCCCCTTAAAAATGGACTGCCATCAAAACAAGATTGACAACGGTAGCGAGGCTGTTAAGCACCGACGCCACCACATACCCAGCCCCAGCCTCTTTCAGCGAGCCATCCACCTTGTAGATCGTTGTAGCGAGCTGGGTCCTTTCGTTTCTGAGCCCGTCCAGTCTAAGAACCAATTTCTCACCTCCATTGAAATCACCAATGTAGCGCTCGTTTCCTTCTCTTGTGTCACCGTCAGGATAGTCAACAAAGCTGAACTTCCATCTAGCGTCGGAAAGCTTGAAAGGCGCCTGATCGCCGACGGTAATGCGGATAAATTTGCCGGAACTCTGTTTCGGAACTGTATCCTCGCGATAGGGGGAGCATGGTATCCATTCGTTATTTTCCATATTTCGGTCTTTGGCAGGAACGGTGACTGAGTATCCGCTTTCGTGGTTATGATAATGGACTGCCTGGCTTGTATTGTTGACAATGTGAACAATCTGAACAACTGTCATATTGTAAACTTGCGGATTTGCAGTGGGCAACGTGACCAAGAATTTTGTGAGGTGGTAATGCTGGTAATTGATGAAAGATGCTGCAATGATTCTAGGATTAATACAGAGTTCTTCAACGTATGTCTTCAGTTTCTCTAATATGTGCTCTTCGTTGGGATAGGCTATGCGAAAGATCACCATGACTTTATATATTCATAGACTGTAAAATAGCTAGGACTATACATAGCGGTTTATCTCGCGGCATCGGTCGAACGACCACACTACAATCCTAGTAACTGAAGTGTAGTCGGAGCTGAAGCAAAAGATCATGATGCCACTATGACTTCACGCTCACATCTGCATTATGGTTTCGGTGTCTGATTATGGTTAATGAGAGGTATATGTTGCATGAGAAGGCTATGTTGTTGCTCTTTAAAGTAATCCAAGAGGAAGAACACCGGCTGAATACCCATATCCTGAAACCCAAAGGGACAGTGATTATCAGCTCAGCTGATGCTGGTATTGCAACAATGCAGCAAGACGCGTAAGCCTGAAAACAAGGAAGCATCGGCAACACGGTCGCTTGGAGCTAGAAAAGATGCTTTGATAAATCTAGTCAATCATTCATCAAATATATATAGAAAACAACATCCCCGACTTTAAAAGCAAGATCACAGAGAGAATATCACCCTTTAACTATAGAGCCAAAGCTAGTTTAGTACTTGAATATTCACTCTACTTATCACCTACAGGAGCAAATTGGTATGTACCTAACCTCTTAGAGTCCACGCTGAGAGCGCTACCAACACGTTTAATTCCGATAGGGAAGCTCGTTTATTATCACTATGAACTACAAGCTCGACGTCTGGCTTGACGACAAGTCGCATACAGTTGAAGGCCACACTTCGCAATGTAGCCTCTATTTCAAAGATAAGAGGGTCTGGGGACCTGTCAGGTGCCACAATAATACGGTACAGCTGAAGGAGGCTATCGAGAAAGCGGATGACCGGTTCTCCCTTACAGTCGAACCGAAGAGCAAAACAGTCGAAGGTCATACACGCTGCATCAGCGTGAAGTCCAAGGGCGAAATTATTCTGGATAGGTTGAGCACCCATAATAATATGACAGGGCTAGTCACCGTTATTACAGCTATTCTATCTATTGAAGGCTAGGACTATATGTATTTATAAAAGAGTACCTACCTGCGATCAAGAGAGTAGTGATTTGGGAATGGGTGTAGTAGGTAGCAGGGTCAAGTTAAGGGGACAAGAATCATTTGTATGTATAACTCTAATCCCTGGAGCTACCGACATACTATGAGCCTTTCTTACTCCTGTTTTGTCAGGGATATATGGATATTTGGACACTACAAGGGCCTATTGTGTATATAAAGGGTAGCTGTCTCCCTTGAAAGAGGTTAGAAGGCTAGGTATTACTAGATCTACAATATATCGCATACTATGCCTCTGGCATTCACTCTTTATACGCCATCCATCATGGGCATCAATATGACATGTCTTGTAAACTGGATAATGCTTTTAACATCTTCTAGATGTAATAACTGGTAAGGGTTAGGAAAATAGCTATCTAACCGCTACACTACCAAAAGGTAGATCAATGTCAACTCGAGGGGTTGACGATGCTATCTTCAGCTACAAGGACAGTACCGTGACATAACTATTGTTTTAGGCACCTCGCTTCTTCGAGGCACTCTTATTTGAGGCCCTACCTAACCTCCAGGGCGTCCGCAGCGGCTCATATTATACTATCAAGTATTCTATATCTTACTTTTTATACCAAGTAAGATCTTTCTCAGAAGGTCAAGCGAGACAAGACAAGCCAAGACAACTTCTACACTACTTGGTGCGGGGAGGCACCCGCACACCGTATCGGACCATAATAGAGGTGCGGGTATCGAGCGCACGGTGGTAAGAGCTATCGAGTGCACTAGCGGGAAGGATGTAGGGCTGAATCTCGCTGCTAATTCAAAAGTAAGTTGACCATCGCAACGCTAACTAGAAGAATTGGCCTGATTGTACACTAACGGGAAGATTGAAAGGGGGGCTTCGATAATAGCCTTGTTCTAGTTAAGAAATATCATTCCGAGTTATCGGAGTTTAGTATTGAATTGAGCTGTCTTACATATGCTTAATTCGTTATAGTACAGATCCCACTTATATCGACAAATCAAAGCCTCAGGAAGCCCCTGAACAATACCATCTTGAGAATGATAGAAGAGATCGAACCAATCAGGTTTGGAAGCTCATGTGCTGCAAACCGGTTCAGTTCGTTTACTTGAGAACATACGATATCACTTGTTAGCGATAGAAAAAAAGGATGCCCATCCTGGTCTCCGTTCAGTGTTTATGCCTGCTCCAATTTCGTTATGCCACCCGTTTCCCGTGTCAAGGAGCTGAATCCTTCAGGTAACCCCACGATAATAAATCTCTACGAATCGATCGAGGGAGCACCGAAGTTGGGGGCCAATATTCGAGAAGAGAAAATGTTACGGTACCAACGTTGGGTCGCATTATATAGCCTTCAGAATTTTCGTTTTGCTTCGCAAATGCGGAGTTCGCAACTACGACCAGAATGAGTCTTGTGGTTGACTTGATAAATATAAACCGGAGCTTCTATGCATTAGGTACCTAGGTATGCAGGCATGGAAGTATATATGAGACCAATCAAGCTTAAGGATTCGTTCGAACGTTGAAAGACCTACATGAAGGCGTTACGGCTCGTACATTGCCGTGCTGACATGTGTGGCCCCCTTACGTTAGCATTGATATCAATTAATATCATCTTGTTACAATGCATCTCTTTTTATGACAGCCTTAGGTTTCTCATGACTGCCTTAATAACAGTGACGAAAAGTGAATGAAAAGAGCAAGTGAGGCTTATTGTAACTCTTGAGAAAAAAAAAAAAAAAAACAGATTTAAAGGGTGTGCTTCCTAGATAGTAGGTACTACGCACATAAATAACTGTATGCATGCGTGTAACACGCCCCGGGGTGTATTAACTATTATTGTGGTGGCGGTTTGCAGTTACACTAATTTTATTTTATTTTCGTATCGTTCAACCAACAGCCTTCTCTATGAGATCACACCTATTGAACACTTGTCAGAGCAGGCATGTTTTGAAGCTTCAAGGTTCGTAGGTAAAGTAGAGCATCTGCGACAACACGCATGGAGAAGTTGTACGTATGAGTTCGAAATGTCCTCCCAAGTCACCCACTAAGAATACAAATAAAGCAATGAGATTATTTGCAAATTTTCATATAGAGGTGTGCGTTCTTACATCCGAGACTGCAGCGTCGGTGATTTTTCAAGTCTTTCATCCTAGAGTAGCTGCAACACCCCTAGCGATGCGATCTGAGATGGCCATTATAGTAATCATAGGATTCACCCCGCTCGCCGACGGAAATACGCTTGCATCCGCAATGTATAGATTCTCAGTATCCCACACCTTACCGTGCTGGTCAACTACGCCCCGTTCTTTGGTCGCGCTCATCCGGCACGAACCCATCTGATGCCCAGATACAAGAACTGCCTGACTGAAGTCGGCTTGTTCAAGCTGCTGGATCCAACTAGAAAATTCAGCATCGTCTATTTTCCTTCCGCTAGCTGGCGTGTCGCTTTTGAATATCGGGACATTTCGAACCGGGGGAATCAGTTCGATAGCCCCCTGGATATAGCTGATCTTTGCGATAGCAACCACTCCGGCCTGTATGCTAGCACGATCAAACTTAGAGGGTGTATAAGCAACAGTAGGGCTCCCGTCAACATCAGGATACACAGAGCCTGTGTCGCGGTCCCGCGCAAGGGAGAGGAAGTTGTTCATCTGTCGGAAGCCAAGGGCATCCATCTTATACTGCACTCCACTGTTCCATGGTATTTGAAGCATCGACATGAACGGCTATGAGATGCGACATTAGATTCATCTTACGATGAATAACAAGTAACAGGTCCTACTTACAAGCATGTTGGCTATTTCGACGCGAACGCCGTGGCCTTTCCCGTCGAGGTTTTGGTATTCGTACAAAAGAGTCGTCAGAATTTCATCTGAACAATAATCAGTTTAAGCTTCTGGGTAGACTTCAAACTCACCTTCCCACCCTCTAACATCTTCTTTAAACACCGATAGTGAAACGCCGCTAGGGTGCAAGTGGAGGTTCTTTCCGATATGAGTGTTCTATGCAGTGTCAATGATGCGGCCAAACAATTCATTCAGATGAAGACGACTAACCGTAAGCCCACTCCTTAATAGAATGAGTGGGGTATGGAGCGAACCGCCTGACAAGATGACTTTCTTCGCTTTGATGTGAATCTGCTTCTTCGTTTTGTTCCTCGCGGTCTGCACGTTGCCATCGGCATCGCGAGGAGTCCATGTTCCGATTACTCCAACTGCTTTCTTCTGCCCGTCATCTTCATCCCAAACTATCTGCGAAACCTCGAAACCCTCGACAAACCGAGCACCAGATTTTGCTGCCTCTGGTAGCCAGCTGACGGCGGGGCCTTTCTTCGTACTTGTCCGGCAACCAAGAGCACAAAAGCTACCGCAGCTATGCCTCGAAGAGCCGGTGTTCTGCGGAACTACTTTAGAGTGCCAGCCAAGCTTCTGCGATCCCTCGATGATGACTTTGTTACCGTGATTGAGATGTACCTGGGAGTCGGTGACTCCCATCATCTTGTAAGCTCGGTCCATCGACTCCTCATAACCAGCCTCTTTGAAGAAGCTCAATCCATCATCTTCCGCCCATTCAGACCTGACTTCTTCCGGAGTAGCAATGCTCGCGCTCCAGTTAACTGTGCCGCCCCCTCCCCAGCAGCTCCCCGCAGAAACGAAAATCGACCCGTCAACGGTCGACAGTGCGCCTCCGGCTTCAAACAAGTTGTGCATAGTGCCTAGAGATAATGGAAGATTTTTCGGCTGAAAGTAGTACCCTTTGTCAACCACAGTAACGCGGTGGCCAGCTTCGGCTAGTACTTTGGCACAGACACCTCCACCGCACCCGGACCCGACGACGAGCACGTCGGTTTCGATAGACTCGCCTTCCGAGGGCGCACCATGGAACTCCAAGAACTTGTAATCGACCGTGGGCCCAGGCTTTGGCTTTTTAGTGTTCTGCATGTACTGGTCGTACCCGCTGATCTTCAATAGGAGAGGGTCCGTTCCGCTCCAAGCTGTTTTCCCCATGGCCACGAAGTTATTCGCGACTATAGGCCAGATAGGTAGCCGCGCGCGTTGCCATGATTGGATGATAGCCTCGCGGACAGGCGTCGACTGCTTGGCCAGGGGCGTTAAAGACCAAGTACTAATTAAACTGCCCAAACGGGTCCTATCTAGCTTGTTAGTACTACTTTCATGATACATAAGGTAAGAAAAGAAGCGTAGGATAACATACGAAAAGAGACTGAGGATGAAGCCGAGCTGCTTCGCTGGAGTGGGAGTTAAACAGCCAACTGTGCCCTTGAGAGCACCGACGAAGTTGGGATTATCCACAGGTCGTGCAGACAGATATGCACGGAACTCCTGGACAGTTGGCGGATGTTCTAATTTCTTCTGTACTTGGCGGTATAGGCTATTGAATTCATCTTCGGTGATGGCGATCTGATTGCTGGTTGCGGCCTGAGGCTTTCCCACCACTATGGAGGGTACAACAGAGTCAACCAGGGCAAACAGTGTTTTCCACTGGTCCTCTGTAAACGCATCGCTTGCCATTTCTTCTAACTTCCGATTAATTATGTTTTAATTAACGTAGGTTCAATAAAACCGCATATAGTAGCGAGCATATTCGATATCTACGAGAAGAAGGCTCGCCTAGGAAGATGGAGAAGAAATAGCATACAAAGGGAGGAAGGTCGTGTAAGTCGAGCTTGGTTTCAGCATGTAAGGTAAACCCTTGGCTTCCCAGACACGCCACCGCGATAGGCTGAGAGGTCTAGACCAACCAGCGTTTGCTACATCTACTCCCCGATCCCGCCAAGCTACCCCCCGTCTCTCACCCCGTCGTGCTCCAAATGTAGTGTAACTACCCTATGTGGCCAGAACATGTCTTCCCTACGCCGGCATCTTACCATAGTGATTACCGAATCATATCATTTTAGTGGCAGGTGTGTGTATACAGGATGAGATATTGGATGCAAAGGACCTAGGCTACTCCTACCCTAGAAGCCTTACAGGATGAGGCAGTGATCGTTTCTAAAAAATGTCTCTCCGAGCGCGTATGGATAGAATACCTCTCAAATATGTCATGACTTCCGAGTGCAAATTCCTCATTTCCTTCCGCACATACCTAGACCAACTACTCACCCACCCAGACAGCCATATGTTAGGTTAAAGGCATTCTTACTCGTATTGTACAATACGATTACCGTAAACCCCTTCTTATTCCAAGATGTCGGCAGAGCAATTCGTCACCCTCTCGCCCGCGGACCAAGAAGCAATCCTCAATGGACCTGCACTGACGCCCCCGTCGGGGGTCCTCCCCAACTTCGTAGACCCGCCGAATCAGACCGCTATGGCCTTTGCGGCGGTTACGCTCTGTCTCGTCGTCTCGTCGCTCGCCGTGATTATTCGGCTGTATTCTAGGTTCATATGTACTAAAACGCCGAAATTTGAAGACTGTAAGTTGGCAGCATCACTGAATCGACGAATTCAAATGTCATTCTGCTTTTAATTATTAGTCCGGTTAGGATGCGTCAACTAACGCGTGAATAGACTTGGTCGTGGCAGCTTTCGTTCGTGCAACACTCCTTACCCGTGGTGCCAGTAAACGAGCAGAGGTACTAATTGGAGGACTTATTCTTAGGGGACCTATGTTGGGTACATCTACGTTACCTACTGGCTACTCGACATCATCGGATTTTTCGTTCATCAATGGGACATTCGAGTGAAGGATATGACGACGCATTTATACGTGAGCTAACGATTTCCACCACCATTACGTTACGCGCGTCCCTTTCTAACTGATGAAATCCTATGTAGATCGTTCATCTCGGAACAAACCTCTACTCCGGCACGA
This sequence comes from Daldinia bambusicola, assembly GCA_022478815.1. Taxonomy (NCBI): domain Eukaryota; kingdom Fungi; phylum Ascomycota; class Sordariomycetes; order Xylariales; family Hypoxylaceae; genus Daldinia; species Daldinia bambusicola. The sequence goes on from MU284121.1 coordinate 33,868, forward strand.
TGATCATCATGAAAGCGTCGATTCCGAAGGAGTGGTGCCGGATCTTCTCTCCGCACCGGTCGCGCCCCGTCTTCTACTGGATCTGCCATGTCATCATAGTCCTGAACATCCTGTTCTACAGCGTGGCCATCATCGTCGAGAACCTCTCCTGCTTCCCGCACGAGCGCATATGGGACCAGCTGATCCCAGGAAGCCAGTGTCTCAACATCAACGCGATCCTCATCGCCGGAGCGAGTATCAACATCATTCTCGACTTCATCATCCTGATCCTCCCGCAGAGGGTCATCTGGGGCCTCAAGATGTCGGCAAACAAGAAGATTGGTGTTTCCCTGGTTTTTACCATCGGTCTTTTGTAAGCATCCTTTTCGGGGGAGTCCGCGCACGTCCCCTAATGCTGCATGCATATACACAGGCAGAACACTAACGTCGAAAATCAACACAGTGCCTGCGCATCCGCGGTTTCGCGCCTCGCTTACACGATCAAGTACTACTTCGCGGTGGACAAGGCGTACTGGCTCGGGGCGCTATCGCTCTGGTGCATCGCGGAGATGACGTGCATGTTCCTGATCTTCGCGGGGCCGGCGATGCCCGCGGCCTTCAAGGGGTCGTGGATCGTGTCGGTGCTGTCGAGCACGTTCCGCACGCTGCGCGGCAGCACCAAGAAGGCCTCCGACGCCTCGTCCGAGTACAAGCCCTACCGCAGCTGGCAGCGCTCGACGCAGCGCAAGAAGAAGCAGAACACCTTCCGGCGCTACCAGAAGATCGGCGACGTCAGCGTGCCCCTCACCACCATATCCTCCCTCGAGCCCGTCACCATTCGCGGGCCCCCCGAGCCGGCCGAGCTGGAGCAACCTGTGGAGCATGGGGGCCCCGGGACGGGGATCCTGTTCACCAAGGAGTTTAGCACGAGGGAGGAGGTGGTGGCTGGTGGGGATGACGCGAGACAGCAGGAGGACTGCAAGAAGCAACACCCTTGGGAACCTGGCCCTCATGCGCTATAATAGTAAGCAGGGGAGGGGCGGGAAGGTTCCTTTCCCAGTCGGTTATTACCTACATACCATGGTAACCGCCGGCGCAAGCGCATATACGTAGAAGTACCTAAGATAAAATCGTGGATAATGTGTTTCATATTTGTACAATATCATGATATTTGAGCAAGGTGCAGGAAGAACCAAGGTTAGTTCGGGTATGTCCTCCAGTGCCAACGGGGCACAAAGGCATTATTCACTTAGATTTTCTTCGGTTTCGCTTTTACGATTCTACGCTAGTATTCCTACGACGAAACATCTTAACCTTTGAAAAAGGTGGTAATTTCTTAATCCTAATAGAACATGTACCTGGGCCTTTCTTGTACTTACCAAGACATCGTAGGTAACACTACCTAAACTTATTGCTTCGTGCTGCTCTTTAACTCTGGTTCAGTGGTTGTTCAGAAGGTAGGATTCTGGCCTAGATAGGCGCTTCGCACCATAGCGACTTGCTTGGCTCACATGACCCCAGGACCCTGAATCAACAAGAACAAAAATGCGCGGGTAAGGCAATGCGGAAGGTATAGCCTCAGGCGTCAAGCACAAGAAAGGCACAAATATACCTTAGGTACCTAATGTTACACGTATGTTATCAAAGCAGAGCCTCTAAAAACACGACAATTGCTATACTATTGGAGGAATGCTAGCATGAATCTCGACCAATTGAGGTTAACCGAGCGATGTAACCTCTTCCTCTGTCCCACCTGGGGAAACAGGAGAACCCACATGGCATGCTACATCTTCGAGAGCTCGCTACCTCTTCCTACCCGCCCATGTAACTGCACGAAAATGGCTGAGGTAAGCCTCCCCAGGATAGGTCAATATATTGATGTTGGCACAGCTATTGCGTCGGAGTCGTCAAACTCTGCCGAGACCTCAATACGTACGGTATTTACACAGGGTCGGGAAGTTTGAAAATTTCACCGCCTGAATTAGGAGCGTAAAATCTCCAAGTCAAGGCGAAAGGGCGGCCTCCTTTGGAAAGATCGGATCTCCTGAACGGGCGCGATCATGATTAATTGGGCTGGTTTCCGCGACTGGGATGCCTATTAGGTAGAAGAAGATGACGGAGAGTGGTAGCACGACAGAAGTTTCATCGACAAGGATACTGGATACTCGATTTGTGCAGAATTAACCGTGTTTGAACCACGGGTCGATCGCCTCAATCGAACATGCAAAAACTGCCTAGGTGGGTAGGTACCTACATATCATCAATGTCACCCCCTCCAGTCAATGTCCAGTCATCCGAATACTACTTCGCTGGAAAGTCCTAGATAACGAGCTATGTGCACGGCACATGTGGCTTGGAAGGAGGAGAGATCATGTGAAGGCACAGTCTATTGCTGTTCTTCTCATCCAATACAACGCGCTGCATTCAGGTGGAGTTGCAGTAGTTGAGTATATCCTTCGTGACCCGCAGAGATTCCTACTCCCATTGGTGTTATCAGATGGCATGGAACATGATACGATTCTAGTGAAGCGTAGTGTGTGCTGTGAATCTATAATATGTATATAATATGTAGATATCACGGCGTAGCGACGATTGAAGTTGAAAGCTGGAGAACTTGCTTCCCAATTTCAAGAATATCAGTGTTCGGTATTCCTAGAGCACCACTCACCACGTAACCGGATCGTGAACCTGTATTAATTAGATCTTGAAAGAGAACTACGCGATAAAATGCATCTTAATGGAAACTCCGAGACCGACCACCAAGAAAATGGTCGGTTAGGAGGAAGTCTCCGTGAAGATGACCCGATATGCGTTGTTGGCATGGGTACGCATTGCTCCTAGAATATCCCTTGATACAAGTAGCGATACTGACCTATTGCGGTTCGACGACACAGCGTGTCGGCTTCCTGGGGATGTTCGATCGCCCTCTGAACTGTGGCAATTCCTCATGGAAAGGAAGACCGGACAGGGACGCGTACCTCCAGAGCGTTATAACATCGATGGATTCTATTCCTCCAAAGGAGAGAAGCATGGAGTTATGAACGTGGACGGGGGATACTTTATTCGAGAAGACGTTAGGCTGTTTGATAACGAATTCTTTGGCATAAACAACTACGATGCTACATATGGTTAGTAGAAAAATTCGTTACTACCCATGTGTTGCTACTGCTACTTGAGTAGCCGTAAGTCTGGTCATCCAGTAACTAACAACATGCAGTATGTGCGACTATCCAGAATCTTCTCCCTATACGGATCTCGAGAAAAGGGGGGGTTTAAATCATACTTACTAAGAAACGCAGATGGATCCGCAGCAGCGCAAGCTCCTGGAGATAGTCTTCGAGTGTTTCGAAAACGCCGGGACATCTCTCAGCAAGATGTCGGACTCCAACACGGGAGTATACGTGGGGAACTTCACCCAGGACACTCTCCAGATGCAGATGAGAGACCCCGATGAGCTACGGCGCTACCACGCCACCGGGAATGGCCTAACCATGTTAGCCAATCGAATCAGCCACGTATTCAACCTGCATGGTCCAAGGTATGTGCACACATCTTGCTTTTCATAAGGAAATGCGCGTTCTGACTCAAAAGTTGCTTACGGTAAACTGTAGCTTAACGCTTGACACGGCATGCTCGTCATCGATCTACTGCTTGCATCTGGCTGTTACCGCCTTGAAAGCGGGAGAGTGTGATGGGGCCATCGTGGCTGCTTCCAACTTAATCCTGACTCCGGGACCACATATCGCAGCCATGAAGGCTGGCATGCTTTCTCCTACATCAACATGTCATACATTCGACATTTCCGCTGATGGCTACGCGCGAGCCGAAGGCGTTAACGCCGTGTACGTGAAGCGCCTCTCTTCGGCCATCAAAAATAACGATACCATTTACGGTATCATACGTGGGACGGCAGTCAATTCGTAAGTCTCGAGCCGTGCCTAAACCGATTAATTGTTCTAAGAACACTATTAGAAACGGTCGAACCCCTGGGATGATTTATCCCAGCGCAGAATTCCAGGAGGTCGTAGTCCGTAAGACGTACAAGGACGCTAATCTCGACTTCTCTGAAACGGACTATATCGAATGTCATGGAACTGGAACAGAATTAGGTGACCATGTTGAGTTAAATGCTTTAGCTAATTGCTTCTCTAGTCGCGAGAACCCCATCATGATTGGAGGTGTGAGTAAACCCCCTTTTCCCTGTGTTTTCTCAGCGAAAGCGGGATAGGAAGGTTATGGCTTAGTCCAGATACTGAACTTTCGTTAAATATTTAGACAAAACCAAGCTTTGGGCATGGCGAGGCGGCAAGCAGCCTTACATCGCTGATAAAGGTTCTGTTGGCCTTTCAGCATGGCCTAATCCCACCTACTCGTGGGGTTGAGACGCTCAATCCGAAACGTCAGTCAATTCTCTTCCCCTTCCTTAAAAGGACCTTTGACTGATCCCCTAATGTTAAGTTGAATTGGATCGTCACAATATGGAAGTTGTGACTGAACCCCGGCCGTGGCCACGGAAGACTCAAAGAGCGAGCCTCAGCTCCTTTGGCTACGGGGGTGCTAATGCGCATGTGATACTCGAGTCGTTTTCCAGCTACACGGATACTTCACCCCCATATAAGAATGGGCTTCATGAGAGCTGTCAGCCTATACTGTTGCCGATTTCGGCTTCGTCACGAAAGTCTTTGGAGGCTCGTATCGGCCAGATACAACAGCTTGCCCAGACATGCGACGTTCCAGGTATAGAAAGTTTGGGCTACACCCTAGCTGAGCGCCTGTCGCATTTGAGATACCGGACATCATTGCTCATAACTCCCAATAAAGAGGAAACCCCTGAGGAGTGGCCAATGGAGCTATCAGAAGACTCCCGTGACAGCGAAGGAGATCCGTTTCGCTTCGCGTTCGTATTCACCGGTCAAGGAGCACAGTATAGCGGCATGGGAAAATCACTTCTTGACAGCAGTCCAATCTTCGTAAACACAATTAGAGAACTTGATCAAGTTCTGCGAAGTCTTCCACCGCCATATGCTCCCGATTGGACCTTGGAGGGCATGTTGCGGGGAGAAACTGACGATAGCAAAATAAACGAAGCCGTGAGGAGTCAACCGGTCTGTACAGCTTTACAGATTGGCCTCGTTAACCTTTTACAAGCCTGGGGTGTTCAGCCCTCTGCTACTTTGGGCCACTCCTCCGGCGAAATTGGTGCGGCATATGCAGCAGGCCTCCTAAGGTTTGTTCTCCTAGCCTATATTCCCTGTAACGCTGACGTCTATATGTTAGTATGCTAATTGTAAAGTGTAGCGCATCTCAAGCTCTTCTCGCCGCATACTTCAGAGGGTATTCCGTAGCGGAAAATCCCACCTCTGGTGCCATGCTTGCTTGTGGGCTTGGAATTAATCAGGCTGAAGAAGTCATAGAAAAATGTGGTCTTACAGGACAAGTCGGCATTGCCTGTTTCAATTCACAGGAGAGTTTGACATTAAGTGGGCCGAAGGATTGTATTGATCAGATACAATCAGAACTCCTGAGCCAGAAAACATTCTGTCGATTGCTGAAGACAGGCGGCCAACCATACCATTCGTCATGGATGAAGAATGCTGGGGTGACATACGAGAAACTGCTCGAACCGTACTTCCAGGATAAGTCCCACGAAAGCCCCTCTAGAGCAACGATGTACTCGACCGTCTATCACAAAGGTGATCGTCCCGAAAGTGTCGATTCCTCTATTCCAATGGCCAAGTACTGGAGAGACAACCTGGAGAAACCCGTACGATTTGATTCCACGTTGAAGCATCTTATCCAAAATGAGCGGCTCCATCTCATCGAGATAGGGTCCCACTCGGCGTTAAAAGGTCCTATAAATCAAATTCGGAGAGCTGCGATGCTAGATGAGCAAGTTATCCCTTATAGTCCAACATTAATCAGGGAGCGGGATGCTCATCTGAGCATGGTAAAACTAGCAGGCAGGCTATTCACCTACGGATACGAACTGGACTGGGAAGCCATTAACCGTGTCCCCGGTAGAAGCCGTATTCTGTTTTCGAATCTACCTCCGTACCCATGGGATTACTCGGGCGGTCTACGGTGGTTTGAGCCTCGTGGAAGTATTGAGGTGCGTAACCGCTCTCTCATTAGACATGAACTGCTCGGTTCCCAGCAAGTTGCCGGGAATGGAATCGACTGGAGCTGGCGAAATATCCTCCGCCCGAACGAGATGCCGTGGATTCGGGACCACAAGATTGAGGGCCTAGTGGTATTCCCAGCTGCGGGGTATCTTGCCATGGCCATAGAAGCAGTTACTAGGGCCAGAGTAGCAAGTGGGAGCCCCTTACACGAGCGTATAACATTTGATCTACATAATGTCAGTATCAATTCTGCCATGGTAGTGCCCGAGGACAATGATTTGGGGCATGTGCCCGTCGAGGTACACACGTTGCTTACCGCACGGAGGTTATCATCCAAAACTTCTTCGGCAGCTATATACGATTTCACAATATCGTCTTGGACAGCTGGTCAAGCTACTGTACACTGTCTAGGAAGTATCAGAGTGTCCGGCACACCACTTAAGGCCGTAGCAGCAGCCAATGGCTTCTCAGGTCCAAGCGGGTATAGGAACTGGAATGTTGCCAAGTGGTACGAGAAATTCACCGAAGAAGGTGTATCGTTTGGTCCGTATTTCAAAACATTAACAGCTGTGCGAGCTGATATCGACCAAGCGCAATCTGAAATTCTATGCACAGCCAAAATCAGTTCCCCGATGCTAAAGGACTCGGCCAACCGCTATGCGATGCATCCCGTGACAATCGACGCATGTCTACAAGCTACTCTGATCAGTGCTACATCTGGCGATCCTGACTCTTTTCGAGCCTATATACCAGTGTTCATTTCGGAGTGCCGCATCGAAACATTGCCACTTCCGGATGAAGACGAAGACCAGCAAGGGATTATACACGCCACATCCCAGCGAACTGGTTTCTCCAGTCTAAGAGCGGATACCACTCTACGAGATAGACAAGGGATACCGCTGGTTCAAATGAAGGGGGTCCGATTGACCAGGTACACAGGAAAAGTGATTAAAGACGAAGATTTTAACAATCCTCACCTACAGCGATACCCGGCGACAGATGTAAACTGGAAACCAGATATCATGCACTTGACACCAGACACGGTACCTCAGCTGGAGGCTTATATTGCAAAATCTGCTCATAATCGACCATCATCAAGCGATGACGAGTATAAGGATATCATCAGCACAATATTAGACCTAGCAGGCCATAAAAACCCTCGGATGCGGGTTTTGGAGATCGGAGGATCGAATGAGCAAACGAAGAACGAGTGGCTAGAGTTACTAGCAGATGGAACCGCGTTCCCACGATTTAGGTCATGGCAAACAACAGAGCCAGATGAGGAAGGTGATCTCAAAGCAGACTCGATTGAAAATGCTAGGTTCGACGTTGTTGTACACAATGTAAGTAGCAAGGCATGATATTGGAACGATGGAGGTTGCTCATCATTCTCTAGGACGACGCGTCTCAAAAGCTCTGGAAACGCTCACCCGAACATCTTCTATCGCTCGTCGACGAGCATGGGATTGTAATTGCCCGCAAATCAGATAGTGTCGTGTCAGAATTAACAGCGTCAAACTTCCGAATGTTAGATATCCAAGATCGTATCATCGTAGGGATTCGCAGAAAAGAGCCAGAATTCTTCAAAGGACGGACAGTCCTCATCGTCGTACGTATCTGCCTACTTGGTAGTATTGGGCACACACTTGCCTTACTTATTAACACCAATATTGATAGACTCGAGAAGTATCTCCTCCACTAGAGGCCTTCATTTCCAGCCTAACGGAAGACCTACGGCAAACGCACAAGGCTCAGGAGATTCGCACCATCTCATTAGCTGAACTTCCAGCAATAGAGATATCCGACAATGCGGTTTGTATCTCGCTAATAGAAATAGAACGGCCATTCCTAGCCGACATGTGTCAGGAAGACCTCACCCTTCTCCATAACCTAATGAGTGCTGTGAAGAACATCGTCTGGCTGGTAGGAGCAAACCTAGTCGGTACCCCCAACCCTGACCTTACTTTGGTACAAGGAATATCAAATTCTATCATGGTCGAGCAGCCATCTCTTCGGTTTGCAGTTCTTGACGTTGGCTCTATCGATATCTTATCATCCGACGCGCGGAGATCTTGTCAAAATATTATCCAGGTGCTAGAGCGCCACGAGAAAATTGACGATAGGGGATTCGTTCTTTTAAAAGGCCTCCTATACGTTAGCCGCATAGAGCCCAACGCAACAATCAATGCAGTGTTCCAGAGCCGAACGAAGAAGACACATTCATCTATGAAACAATTGACACTTTCTGACGCTAGCCCGGCCAAGTTATGTATAGAAAAAGTAGGGATGATGGATTCCCTGTATTTCCAGCAAATTTGCGATCCGCACACGAGCCCACCTAGAGGTTTTGTTGACGTCGAGGTGAAAGTTGTTAGTCTAAATGCGAAGGATGTGTATGCGATGAGCGGGCATGTCGAAACTAGGACCGGTACGTCGGGTATTGAGTTTGGTGGGGTAGTCACAGCAATAGGACCAGACGAACAGAACTTCAAAGTGGGAGACAGGGTAGTCGTCCTCAGACCCAACCACTCCTCAACGACAGAACGGGTCCCTGCTTGGACCTGTCATAAACTACTAGAGGGCGAAGATATGGCAGCGATGGCAACGCTGCCAACTATATACGCTGCTGCCTTGTACGCCATTCGCGACTGTGGACGACTGCGCGCCGGCGAGTCGGTCCTTATTCATTCGGGAGCCGGTGCTTTTGGCATTGCTGCAATAACCCTAGCACAACGAGCTGGTGCCGTCATATACACCACCGTCAGCTCGGATAAAAAGCGAGAGTTTCTAGTAAATTATCTTGGCCTGCCTGCTAGCCATGTTTTCAATTCCCGAGACGATTCGTTTGAGAAGGCGTTGAACACGGTAACAGGTGGTAGAGGGGTCAATGTTGTTATTAATTCTCTGGTTGGAGATTTAATGCATGCCAGCTGGCGTTGCCTAGCTCAGTTTGGCCGCTTTGTAGAAGTAGGCAAACGTGAGCTGGTCGATGATGGGAGATTAGAGATGGATATCTTCTCCCGTAACACGACCTTTGTCGCATTTGACCTTAGCGAGACTTTTTTTCAAGAGGGAGATTATTATGAGAACCTATTAGCTAGGTGAGTCGAGCCGTTGCTTTTCCCTTCTAATGACATGCTGCTAATTCCCGCAATTCTATTGTAGTCTGATCGAGGAAGTCTTGGAGCTGTATCGCTCAAAGCAGATCCAGCCCGTACCAATCACAACTTTTGACGTATCGAACATTACCCAGGCATATCGCTATTTCTCTTCTAGGGATAGGATTGGGAAGATCGTCATCTCGTTTGAGAACCCCAAGAGTCTCCTGACCGTGAGTCTGCTCTGCTCCTGATACATTGCCTGTAGCAGTTAGTTTAACCATATACTCTTTAGGTCGCGCCTCCTAAGTATATTACAATACTCGATCCCGCGAAAGTGTATCTCCTTGTGGGGGCCCTTGGAGGCCTAGGGAGGAGTTTAGTCTGCTGGATGAAGTCGCGGGGCGGGAAAAAATTCGTTTTCCTCCAAAGATCAGGCTGCGATAAGCCGAGCGCACAGGAGTTTGTGACTTGGCTGAAACAAGAAGGGGTGTCTGTTACGGTAGTTAAGGGCGATGTCACGAGGTTAGACGACGTCGTAGCGGCCATAGAAGCGTGCAAGAAACTAGGAGGGCCCATCGGCGGAGTAATGCAAGCCGCAATGGGTCTCCACGAGGACCTTTTTAGCGCCATGACGAGTGATTCTTGGCACGAGAGCGTAAGGCCTAAATGGGCGGGTACGTGGAATCTTCATAAAGCACTTGACGGACATGAAGAAGCTCTCGACTTTTTCCTCATGATCTCTTCGATGAACGGGACCACCGGGTTACCAACAGAAAGTAACTATTCCGCGGCGAACGCATTTCTCGATAGCTTTGCATATTGGCGGAGAAGCCAGGGCAAGACAGCTGTGTCACTCGCGCTCGGAATGGTGGCTGGTGTTGGCTATCTTCACGAGAACCCCAAGATTGAAGAATTGCTATTGCGGAGGGGTACTCAACCTCTAAGCGAGAACGATGTTCTTCTACTTGCCGATATTGCGATTGGGGGCGTCAGTAGCTACAGCGGCTTAGGACACAGACAAGAAAATGTAGCGCCGGCTCATATTCTCACCGGTTTGGAAACTGCGAATCTCCGGAAGATTATAAATCAAGGGTTTGAAGTTTCCAACTCAACTCTGGACGACCATCGACTTGCTATTCTGGCAGCATCGCTGGAGATTGCTAGCAATCCTAGTGGCTCGAGCGGAAATAAAAATTCGGAAGGTGACCACCAAATCGTTAACACTCCATGGATGAGGGGCTTACCCCAAGAGGTTACTGATATTCTCCGGCTAGAACTTGCCGGGGCCTCTTCTCTGAAGGGAGTGGTATTGGGAGCCTTAACCAAGAGATTCTCAGATTTGTTGCTTACGCCGAGGGACCAAATCGATCCCAATAAGCCATTTGCGCAATTTGGACTGGACAGCATGATCGCGTCGGAATTTAGGTCATGGCTTTGGAACTCGTTAAAGGTGGATGTTCCGTTTTTGGACCTTTTAGGTTCTCGCAAGTCCTTGGACACGGTAGCAGGACTTGTGGAAGTAGATCTACTGTCACGAACTGCAGGGTCTGAAGGGTGAGAAGGTTGCGAAGTTTATGTTTCGGTAGCCCTTGCATGTGGAAATAGTGGAAATGGTGGAAGTTCCGATACAACCAAAATTCACAATGTAAATTACCTAGGTAGGTATGCCGTACAAACGGCAAAATGGATTTACGCGCGGTCACCTGACCTGCTGATAAATCTTACCCCTGTCTCCCCCTGTCTCCCCCTGTCATCCTTGGCAAGCTCCAGTCTATAGAGACCAATCAGCCAATGCAAAGCTACGGATGAGAGAATCTTATCTGATTGATAATTAGGCTTGGCACTCTCTTTCCCCAATCAAGAGCACAACCAGGCACCTACTAGGCACCTATCGTCTATAATCTCCAACTATATTCCAGTTGCGTCTTACTGCTTACTTGATAAGGTACTCTACCTATGTAAATATCCAGGGATCCGTTATCGTAATATTATTTAGTTTCAAGCAATGATCCGCTTTGGGGCCTGTCAAGTTGCCTTGACTTCGGTGTCGGCTTCGGCTTCGGCTTGCCCATCAAGTATTATTTATATACCGCTCATCTCTCATGAAACTACTTGTTTTACTTTCCTTCCGTATAGTTCATAGTGATCTGCTTCCACTCTTATTAGAGGTATCCTTTCATATCTCCTACAGGGTTATTATAAGACCTCCAGATATGGCATCTCCAAAGAACCAAGACAACATCGAAGCTGCCCCGGACCCAGTTATAGTAGAACTAGCCAAAATCCCAATACCGACCGCTACTACAACTAAGGATGACCGCGACCCCTTTCTCGTCACATTCGCCCAGCCGTACGATGACGAGAACCCCTTGGACTGGCCGACAGGCCGTAAATGGATGGTAACCGACGTATTATCCGCCACTGGCTTCAATCGCATCATGGTCTCGACGATTATGGCCCCAGCGTTGTCGACTATCGCCAATGAGCTTAACATGAGCTCTACCGAGTCCGCTATGTCCCTCTCCATATATCTCTTAGCAACCGTCTTTGGTCCACCCCTTATTGGGCCCTTGTCAGAAATATACGGTAGAGAGGTAATTCTACACACTTCGAACGTATGGTTCCTCATTTGGAATATTGTCTGTGGCTTCGCCCCAACCAAGGGCACGCTCATCGCTGCTCGCTTCCTAGCAGGCTTTGGTGCCAGTGCCATATATTCCCTTGCTGGTGGTGTTTTAGGTGATGTGTGGAGGCCTGAGCAGAGAGGCAGCTCTCTGGGGGTGTATTTAATTGTTCCCCTACTAGGCGCGGCTGTTGGTAAGTCTCTTCAGTATGCGTATAATCCCGCAGACATTAAAGAGAATTAACTTCCGTATTTTAGGACCTATAATTGGCGGCTTTATGGCTGCCAGAACTACTTGGAGATGGATGTTCTGGGCCACGTCTGCATTCCAAGGTGTCATGATATTGGTCTCTTTCTTTAGTTTCCACGAGTCCTATGGACCATTAATACTCCGACGGCGTGCCCAGCGCCTTCGCAAAGAAACAGGAGAGAGTCGATACCATACCCAGGGAGAAATCATTGACGGAGACAGATCAACCATAGCTATCATTGTGCGGGCTTTAACGCGACCACTTCGCCTCCTTATCTTCCATCCTATTATTCAAGTTTCAGCCGTTCTATCAGGATTTAACTATGGTATTTTATACGTTGTTCTTTCTACGTTCTCGACTCTTTTCACATCTCAATACGGACAATCGGTCGAAATTAGTGGACTTCACTACATTGCCTGTTCACTTGGCGAATTAGCTGCCTCACAAGTCGGTGCGCCTTTGATGGACTATTTATACAAACGGCTACCTGCGCATAAGCAGGCACCAGAGTCTCGAATGCCGTTGATGTTTCCCTCGATCATTATCACGTGGGTGGGCGCTTTGATATATGGGTGGACAGCTGCGTACCGGCTACATTGGATTATTGTTGATATCGGAGTGTTTATAATGTTGTTTGGTATGCAGTTAGGTGGCTTGCCCAGTACGTACCACTTGACTTTCTTCCCAAACTCTCCTATTTCCATGGGAACTCACTAACTTCAGATGCTTTAGTAACGGCCTACGTTATTGACACATATGGGGACCACACGAGTAGCGCCATGGCAGCACAACAGCTCCCCAAGAGCCTGATGGCTTTCTTATTCCCATTATTCGCCCCAAGCATGTATTCAAAACTTGGGTATGGCTGGGGCAATAGTGTGCTGGCATTAGCTGGCTTGGTAGTCTCAGTTCCCCTCCCAATATTCTTATGGAAATATGGAGCAAGACTGAGAGCCAAAGCGATTTCAACCTACTAAGGGTACCTTCCATACTCAACATAAGTACTCAGGAAGCAGGGGGTGGAAGATGCTGGTTTCAGTCCTTGAACTTCTTTCCAGTTTTCTTGCCCCTCCTTAGACAATCCTCAAGATTACACAATTACAAAAGACCAGAAAGAGCTGTTTTCAAGTCATTCTAGAACATGCTTCCTCCTACCTACCTAAGGTAGGTACATGGATATATGTAGTTTACATTGGGTACACTTGGGATAGTCATGAACGGTTGTGCAAAAGCTGTTCAAAAATTTAAGGTAGATATATATTTATTCCAGTTAACACATATTGCCAATAGATATTAAGATTGCTGTAACAATGTTTTATGGTGTATAATTTGCACATAATCTGACACCGAGACTCAACACCAGCATTTCCTCGACCATCGTAGGTAATCAGCAAAGCGCGGAGGAAAACGCCTATTTATCCATCTTATGTCATTGTGTTATCACATCAAGCAACATGTTCAACAGTCTTAGGCTATTGTTCGGGTAAGTAAGATGGTAGGATAAAAAGGAAGGCTGACTTTGTAGAATTTCATAAACACTACTTATTCTACGAAAACTCCACAGCTCCTATCACAGTAGCGACTAGACATATCCGTAACCCCTTCATGCCTTTCGAGTGTTCCTTTGGTGCTCTAATCAGGTGTCATAATGCTTCATGCTTATGACGCAAGCTTACCATTACATGCCATGATAAAGGAACATAATGTAGTGGCGTATTATATTGGATATGGTCAAGGGAGGAAAGAAAGAAGGGCAACTGTTGGTCAAGAATTACAAAACTAATAAATAGAAATACATGTGATACCAGGGCCTCTACCTTTCATGCTACATGAGCTGACACATTGGGTTAAAATACTAATATGTCTCTACCAACCTATCTTGGGTACCTAACATAGGGACGTGAACTAGAGTGTATGGTCATCACAATGAATATTCTCCAAGCTCTTGACTCCATCTGATAGACACCTAAAGCCCTTCTACTAGCTCGTTCATATCACCCCCCGTGTTCCAAGTTAAACGAACCGTAGGCTATAAACAACGACAACTAAGGCCCTGAAGAGATGTACCTAAGTAGGTAAATTTCAACAGCAACGACCTTCCAGACTACTCAAGATAAGGAACATCGTGAGAATACCTGGAGGGCTCTTTCTTCCCATGTAATCTCCATGTAATGGAAGGGGTAAACCTAACTAGGAAAGATGCTAAAGGAGTACATACGTGGCTTTCCTCCTGCTCCTACCTCCTGGACATGGGCAAACCCATACAATGACCGTGGTCACCTTCCTCCTCTTACCTCCCAAGCCCTAATTTCCATGGAAATGTGGGCAGGTGCATAAAGGGGTATGTGCCCTACTCCTTCCACAACAGTCAGAGCCATTCTCCCTCTTGACTATTTATATCTGGCCACACACCCACACCTTCTCGAACTTTTTATCTTCCTTCTTTTCCTACCAACACCCAGCACCAATCATCCCAACACATAAGACAACTCTATCCTAACTACTAGGTATCTGCCTAGGTATATGATCAAACCTTCATAATTAATTCCTTACCCCTTAAGATATATTGATGTCACTCTGCCTTTGTTCAACTCGCCTCACACTTTTTCTACAAACCTTTGTTGTAAGGCTTTCAGCCTACTACAGGGGTTTCGTAACCCTTGCTCTCCTCACCATAATTACGTACAAACTTAACAACTTCCATCACGCCTACGGGCATCTCTTCCGATGCCACGTAACTGAACCATAACTTTATTATCTGTACAAAACACTACCACTTCCTACGCAAACTTCAAAGAAGTGAAAAGGCAATAGCCTTGCTACGGAACTTCTTTCCCCTTCCTCTGCAGGATAAGAACTACTCGCATATTCGCAGGCGGCTTAAGAGTCATCCTCTAGGTCGGTCGGAACGGGTACGGGTCGCGAAGATAACCGAAGACTTGGCCAACGGCACCTACGCATTAAGCAATTGTCTAATTCAACAATCTAAATAACAATTTCCTTAGTTTTATTCCATATCAACACCGAATGAAACCATGGAATAATCAAATATTGTTATCGCTTGTTACGCCAATGTCGCGTAAGTTCATTTCGTTATCGTGTCGTCTTACCATCCATACAGAGACCAAACTAACATTCGTATCTTCGATAGTATTAACTACCAAGAAGTCTACTCGCGCCTATTGCTGGTGTCTTCGTATTGCCCCACTGGCCTGATTGTGGTAAAGTATGGGGTTTGATCCCAGGAACAATCCACAAGTTAAGGGGGAGCTGAATCATTGCCTATTGTAACTTCTCCAGGTTAGTGTCCAGTCCCAATGTCTACCTGCTAGTGATTGTTTAACTGATATTTTCCAGCTATTACTTGAACATATTATTCGTATCCTTAAACCACCAACACTATTCAATCCTTTTGCCTCACTACCTACATGTCCAAGCCCCATGCTCAACTGTTCTCTACCTAAGTAATACCTGGAGATCAAACATTGTCGAAATTATACGCGGCAAATTCTCTGCAATAAAACACCTCGCCAGATTCTGGGACAGAATCAATATCGAGATGAAATGGCCAAGGCTTAAGGAACTGACCTCGCCTCTTTCACTACAGCGTTCAACACATTGGTTATATACTGCTAAATCTCAACAGAAACAGACACTCGTAGTTTCGACACCGCTAATATTCTGGCTAAAGAGGCAAAGCGGTCTACCGCCACTGCTTCTGGTATCCATTCTAGCCAAAAGCTTTTATTACACTGCTGTGGAGATTATTACAAGTGGTTCGCACGGAGACTCCGTTCCTTCCGGAGACTCAATCAGGAGTGTGGAAAGCACTACTGATCAGCACAAGTGATCTTACCATGGAGAAAGAGAGAGCCGGAGACAGCCATTGCAAGGATGGGGAAGCTTTGTTGGCTTAGTCGATCAACCATCTTTCCCACTTTCGCGAACATCTCCAATTCCTCCAGTCTGGTTACTGCCCTAGCGGTTCGGTTGATGTCTCTCCGCAGGTAGCCCAGGGCCACATAACCAAGGCGTCACAATCGGCACTGCTTGTAACAAGACAAACTATTCATAATAATATTCACCACAGCTCCTTTATATTCTATTTACTTCCCCAACAAGTCCTATTTCACATCATGAGCTCAGAGCAGTTCAATGATGAGCAAAATACAGCAATCACCAAGGCTCGTGTTACTACTACCTAGAAGCTGCTATACATGACATGTCTGTCGCCGAGTTGCATAGTCATCGCCGGCACTATTCATCATTTCCCATGTTCATGATCTCCCTGAAGCACAATCCTTCTAGTTGTTGTTCTTGCAGTCCGGCCGGATTTCCTTGGCAGCTAGTCTGCAAGGGATGATGGACCACGATAGCAGCACTCCTGGAGTTGAATTCTGCCTGGGGGTTCGGGGTTTTCCAAGACACTCCGAAGGCATGAGCCGTCGTCCTATTATATTACCTCTCTACTGATGCTATCCTATAAAGGGTGGATCAGAGAATGCTAAGAAAGTCTATTATATTTATTTTCTGACCTATTCGAGGGTATACCCATAAGGAGATGCTCGGAGAGTTCGACGGCGAGTAGCGTCTTGTCGTAGGAACCCCTGGCAGAGGAACATTTTCCGTCTACCTAATACTTACTTTGGTCATGTCTTTACTTGAAGAGCCACAACAACAAATACGTTCTACTGATATTTTCTCCCCGTGGCGCTCATACAGCGTGTCGCGAAGGGGAAGACTGCATGCATTGTCTGGGTTGTTAAACCGCCAGGAGCAAAGAGGTATATCTTGGGGGTGGATGCGTGGTGTGGTGGTTAACCTCCACATTGGCTGATATGATCAACGGCGACGAGAGCGACGAGGAAAATATTGAAGAGAATAATGAGGACAATGAAGAGAACGAAGAGAACGTTTACATCTTACCTATTCGGATTATAAAGGACTATTTACAATAATCGCTAAATTAAGATACTGATAGATAGACATTACTGGACTGTCTCAACTATTACATACTACAACACAGAATATCATATTTAACCCTAAACCTATGGCTTCCAAACTTGTAAAGCTTCGAATAAGAACACGCTTCTTCCATATACCTGCCTAAAGCACTTTAGCAATTAACTTGAACCTGTATACTAACATAAAATTCTATTCTATTGTAGACCACCCCGTCTTAAAATATACGTTACAAGGTTACTTACGGTTGAGGCTATCGTAGGTTAGATAATGCCTATATCTCGCTCAGTCTACCTACCTACCTGTAATACCTACTGCGCTTCCACTTGAGGACTAATATAAGTAATTTGCCCTCGCATCTACCAGACCGACATTACAGAAATAGGTACGTAATAGTCTTTTAGCCCTCTATTCTAAGAAAACGACAGCGAAAAGAAAAGAAAAAAAAAAAAAAAAACAGATCCAGATGAACAGGATCGCGGATCGTGATGATGATGCAACCTCCGGGAATCGAACCCGGGTCTCAAGCTAACAACCGTATGATGGAAGGCTTGAATGATAGCCATTACACTAAGATTGCTTTCTTTCCAGAGTGCATGTTTTCCCCCGAGCCTATTGCGGGATATAGGTATCGTGTAAACAAAGGCAGCCAATCGACGAGTGAGAATTATTTGGCGCTTAGGAGGTCTAGAACAACGGACGTGGGAGGAAGTGGGTTTGACGATGGGGCTGGGGTGAGCTAGGTAGTGGATAGGTATGTGTCTGATAGGGTACCTAAAGTAAGTGAGGATTCTATGCTGGAGGCACCGAAGTAATACGTAAAATCGTAATTCAAGTCATGTTTCGGAAATATTTGAGCAATAGAGTCTTCCTGTCTGTATCTATTGAGAGGTATCTAAATAGTCGGACTTGATGTGTAGATATCTAACCGTGAGGCGCCATCTGATCTAGTCCACGCCATCACCCGCGTCCCGCGCGGCACCATCCTCCCCACCAACATCCAGCTTCTCCAACCTCTTCCGAGCCTCCTCCTCCGTGTACCCTTCGTCCTTTTTCACATCCCCATGTTTTTCCGTCTCTTCGATCTTCCCCGCCGCCTTCGCCATCTCCTTGTCCTGCTCCGTGGCTTCCAGCGCGGGCTGCTTGAGGGACCCGTCCTCGTTCACGTCCTCCCGGCGGTACAGCGTGAACACGACGACCAGGTAGGTCGCGCCCGTCGCGCGGTTCCGCAGCGTGTATCTAAGGGTGTGTGAGCGCTTTGGCGGGGACCTAGATGCCGGTGGAAACGATGCGAATGAGAAAGGGCCATTTCCAAAACAAAAGCACACACACAATGATGTGGGGGAGTTGGAAGAAACCACCTGCAATAGCAACAGGTTGCTGGGGTTGAAGGGGGGCAAGGGGGAGAGGGGAAGGGGTATCCCTTACCGTAAGCTTTGGCCGTCCCAATACTTCATGATCGGCAGCGTGAACCCCGGCAAGCGCAGGCTAAACTCGCTGAAATCGAGGTACGGGTTGAAGAAGTCCAGACAGTAAGTCCTGCCGTACCGGAACACCCACCTGCTCTTGTTCGCGGGCTTCAGGGCCCACTTCATGCGGTCCTTGGCCGCCGCCGGAGCCCCGAAGGCTTCGCGCTCCTTCGCGCCGTCTTCGTCGCCGCCTTCCTCGACCCACAGCCCGCCCTTCTCGGAATCGACCTTCCCGGGCCCGACGTGGATGGCGTTGAAGGACGACAGCGCAGGTCCGTAGAGATACGGCTGGTCCGCGTACGCGTCGCCCTCGAGGCCCGGGTCGATCCACCATTTCACGATGTTCATCGCGTAGCTGAAACCAGGCGGTAAGCGGTCTCTAATCGGATGATCAAAATCGTTGCCGAACTGGAGATCTTCCCCGGATATGCCGTTTATCGATTCTCCATCAGAATCATCATCCTCGCTGGTGGACGGAGACGACGACCTACTTGTTGGGTCGTCGGAAGTCGCCTTTGAGCTGGGCCTGCTTGCCGGCTTCTTAGGGGAAAACCGGATTGCTATGCTGTACTGATCGTTGCTGGACGCATGTGGCTCGTGGGAGAAATAAGGGGACGTGGTAGGCGAATTCCTCGGCAGACCACGGTAGTTTTGAATCCGTACATTAAGATCAATGTCGACCAGGTCGCTACTAATTTTAACCGGCTCGTGCGTGTTAACTGGAATTACGACGTGCCGGTCCGAGTCGTAATCCGACCCAGCGGTTACTCGAATAATATATTTCTCAGCCATGTTGGAGACTATTTTTCTCTCGATTTCACATAAGCCCTAAGCCTCGAGCCTCGAGGCCAATACAACCTAAGCTTGTATGACTTCCACTGTCAATATTCGGCTCTGCAGTGTGGTAGATGCAAATAAAAGTGAGCTATTTATATATAAAAAGCGTTCAATTCTGAAACCACCGAATGGATTAGGCTTTTTTATTCGTAATCGCGTACCAACAAGCAAACTAGATGATCAAGTATGTTGGTTATTAGAGAATGCTAGCCAGGGTTTGAGTGAGAAGAGAAGTTCGGCAGTTCGTTTTACAGTCTATCCAAGAAAAATAGTTTATGAAGTTAAAACCATAAGAGCTGGGAAGAGTAGATCGTCGTCGATATTGCAATGGGTAATATTTGCTGGACTGGAATTTAGGTGACGGCTGATGACGTCGCTAAGGCGAAACCAGGGTTCAAAAGCACAGACCATAGCTTATTTAATGGACCTACCATATGCAAATTCTACCTGCGAAGTATACTAGGTACCGAGGTAGACTTCGGGTTTAGATACAATGCTATAGACAGGTTATATCAACGATGCTGTATATTTTCTCAGATGCGATATAATGTTAGATATGTATAATCTGCTCAGAACCTGGATAGGTACCTCCTTACCAAGATATTTACGAGACGAAGTACCTAGGTTAAAGAAAAGGGAGTTTGGGTCAGGGATGGTAAATGATATTTACCAGGTTCGGAATTAGAACCGTAAATAGCCGATTCATGTTTGTGTGGACAGAGACAAGGGATTTGTGCCACGGGATTTGAACGGCTGAAGAACCAGACGATTCAAAATATAGCTTTGATTCATAAGGGGCTATGTATGTGAGGGAATAATATATACGTTTGTTGCAGCGGCGAAGGCTACTTGGGTACGAGGAATTGATCAATGTCAACTCTTTCGAAGAAGCTAATATGGCCGAAACCAACCCAATATTGTGCCAGGCGATTGTAGGACAGCAAGAGGAGCTGCGATTCGATATATCGATCTGCAGATGATTTAGTGAAAATAATACGACGAATGGCATGATTGAATATCTCACCATTAGAAAACCCCATATGAGCAATGTGACCTTTGCTTCTTACAACTCTGGCACCCTCGAACGGTGGCTCCTTAGCAATACCTAGCATTCCCTTGTCACCTAGATCATCGGCAACAAAAGTAAACTCGCCTCTAGGTACGTTGACGTCGCCCGTTAGCTTGACTGCTTCTAGCCGTCCGCGGTACACGCGTTCGTGAAGAAAACGTTGCTCAAACTCCGAATCTGTCTCGTCTTGAAACCGCTCCAAGGGCCCCTGCTCCGTCTCGTCGTCGGGCTGGTTGATCAACAAGAATTCGCAGCCGTGCCCACTAAAATCGCCAACCCATATTCCTCTCCAGGGTCTCTCAGCCGTTGGAGTATACAAGATAGGATCAAGAGTTGAGTAAGTTACTAGTTCCTCAGCAGCATGCACGCCAAGAGTTGGTGGCCCCATCTCCATCCATCGCCTAATGCGGAAGGTTTGGTCGGACGCTTCATAACGGTTATGCGGCTGCCACATTGCCGATGTCGACCTTGTGTAATTTACCGATGTTGCAAGCGGATGAACACCCGTCGGTTGCCCTGTCACACGATGGCGGGCTGGAATTGTAGGAGGCGGCCAGACGTAACCGTAAGGAAAATCTTCCGTCATACGACCGTCTAGGGCAGACTTGCTAAGCGGCTTGGCCAGGAGGAAGTTGCTGAATCGAGGATCTGTCCCGCTATGAATGTGCATTGGCTGCTCCGAAAAAGAGTGTCTCAAGGATGAAGATGGTACGTCTAGCTGCAATACAGGCTTGTCAAGGTGCAGTTTTACCGTAGGCTCGAAGTAATGGATGTGGACCGCCTGGTCAGCACCCCACGGTTCACTCCCATCCCTGTTCCGCGTAGCGAGCATTTGATAGCCCTCAATACAGCCTCGCCGTTCATCATAACGGATGATGATTATTTGGCCGGTCAAATCGCGATCACAAAACCATAACTTGTGCTTCGTGAGAAACCAGTATGGGTCGTGCGATATATAGAGCTCGCGCCAGCTTTGACATGGATATGGAGAGGAGATACGATTCACTGGAAGATTCGATAGTACGTGCCGTCTCCACTGCGTATCAGCGTTTGCATGATTTCGTAGAGCATGGCAGACGCGGGAAACGGTGGCTAGCTCTAAAGGAGGAAGCCAGGAAAATACCGCGTCAATTAATTCGGGGGGTAGATTGAGGATAGGACATGTGTCGGGATTACCGCTCGAAGACGAAGGGGCGGGACTCAAATCTGTTGGTAATAGTCAGCTAATGATTCTTAGGATTCGGAATTCCCAATGAAAAGAGCGCAACGCCGCTCTGGTGTATGATATAAGACTGGACGCATGGATCCACGAACCTCGGCTTGCCGCGCTTGTACTGCGTCGCTGTAGAGGAACATCAAGGTCTTCGTCTAGGTCGGGACCGAGCATCTTACGGCGGTCCGTCGTACCGTACCGCAGATCATGATCGGGAACGGCTTTAACAATGAGGACATGCTCTTCAATTTCGGGATTTAACCCCCCGTACGTGACAGCGGGATTGTGAATATTCACCGTGTAAGTTGAGGTTGAACCTGCTGAACCTGTTGAACCTGTTGAACCTGATGAACCTGACGCTTCATTGTCTTCATTGACTGCCGCTGCACTGTTGCTGGGCCTTGGATGCCAGATACGTTCTTGGGACATTTTGACGACTCCCGCAGCGGGACCTAAACGCACAGATAATAATTTAATTCGAAGAATCTATTTGACAAGGATGTTCGCCACGTGGGTGGAGAGTTGAGGGGTTGAAAACCGAGACTTGACTGTGGATAGAGATGATTTAATGAGATCTGAATCGTGAATAATTCCAAGCACACCGATTTCCTAGAGCCTTTTTCTGTTCCCACCCTTCACAATCGGCGATATTAGCTCCTAGTCGTGCACAACTGACGAGCGTAGGACGTTGTTTTAAAGATTAAGAATAGGGAGGGAGATATGCTGTTATCATAATGACGGCATACTAAGTAAAAGTAAAGTATTTGCAGGTTCAAGCCCGATGTAGATGAAGTAGTTCATCTGTTCACATGTAAGGTGAGCGTGATTCCACGGCGGCGATTAATAGTAGAGTTAGGAGTTGGTAAAATCATCGAATTAGTTGATCTTCTTGGCTGCCCAAGTATCTTTCGCAAATATTATTTAAAATGGGATGGAGACTTTAAAAGAGTGGTTTCCCAATGAATTCTTGACACGGGCTCTGTGCTGTATATATGGAGGTACCTATCAAAAAAACAAAGCTCGTATAGGAGTTGAGTTGTTCGGAATTTATTGAAGGAGTCGGAATAGAACCGGTCTATTGGATAATGAGGGTACTATGTAGATGATTAGTCGCAATCGAATTGTTATTTCGATTCAATTAAAACCTTGCCAACTTTTGCTAGCTGTAATCGCTGTAATCGGCTCTAATCGATGTAATCGCACTGACCCACCGGATTGGGACCTTCCCGGTCCCACTTACACCGCAACTGGACCTGCGATAAGTAACCCCTTAATTAGTAATTTTAGGTATTCTAATCGTTGTCGTTACAGGGAATATGAACGCTATAGCAACCACCTCTTATTGCTAGATTTTTGGGCCTATTGCTGTTTGACATTTATTATCAACTATAATCGCAAGCTTGCACCTACTATTCTTATGTAAGTGCGGCCTTTAAACGAGCAGGTACAGTAACTTTATGTACATCAGGTACCATCCACGTACCTAATGTACCGAGGTAAATATTAGGTACATGTACAACTAACACGTAGGTACACTATAATATACCTAACACGCATCTTTCGATTTTG
Source organism: Daldinia bambusicola (assembly GCA_022478815.1). NCBI lineage: Eukaryota > Fungi > Ascomycota > Sordariomycetes > Xylariales > Hypoxylaceae > Daldinia > Daldinia bambusicola. The sequence goes on from MU284121.1 coordinate 57,063, forward strand.
TATCTTCTTGTCCATTTACAACTTCATTCTGAGCTCCTTCGCCGTCTTCATCTCTAATACCGCTACCAACTCCAGTACCAGATCAACTAGTCCCGAAAGAGTCACATTCCGCTCTGTGGCATACCATACACGTTAAGTAGATTACCGTCCAAAGTTGTGTGGTCCGGATATCCGTGACGAAATGATCTAATGGCGTATCTCACGGCGGAAGATGCCTATCACACGTCATGCCATCTTTTATGCTCGGCTGCAACTTCAAAATATGGCCAGTCACCCCAGGTCATTGGTACAAGACTTCTAACCCCCATGAATCGCCCGCCGATAACCTGCCATCCGATATATGCTTATGTTGCGTGAATCTAAGCTTGCAGGCACCCCGATCTAACTAAACTCTCGATCCCATTGGGACGGCTGCTCATTCCTCTCGTGGGAATAAAAGGACCAGGGGTCGTGTAAGGGAAACCAGTCATTATCGGATCACAGATCCAACTTTGTACGCCACACCTGAGAATGCTACGGTACATATAGGAACCATCAACCAGACGAACTCGAAAACTACAAGAGAAATACCAACCGCCTCTCTTTCCGTCAGTAGTGTTCGCTAGTTACCTTTATTCCTACTCGGAGTCGAGATCGGCGTGATACTCCGTAAAATAAGAAGAGCCGAAAGACTAACCCCTTCACATGTTCTATTTGTATGATAGACCAATCACACGAGCTGCCATACCTTGTAAGGGTATAAGACGTACTTCCGATGGCAAACCGCCTTCCCTTCTGGTTATCGACTATCACTATATGTAAGGATCCTTTTCCACGCGGATATTTATCCGTATATATTTTTATATTACCGGGCAGGTCCAGGCTGGCATACTCAGATACGAACTCTCTCTGCTGAATCCAAAGATCTACGTATTGTCGCTAGAGTCTTTATAGATACTTATACCAGAAAGGCACATTCTGCTGCAACTCGGCCAGTTCTTGGCGTGCGTATTCAGATATAACTGCCAATGTTAGGACATCATCTCCAATATAAAAAACCCTTTGCGCGAAGTCTGGGAAGTACAATACCGCCCGCATGCAAGACAGGCTTGCAAGTTTCACTTGCTGGGGGTGCTTGGCACGCTGAAAACCGCTCTTGGCATTTGGCGGCACGACCCTTGGTCATTTGTACAAAACATCGGAGCCTTAAGTCCCCTGCCCATCTTGTCAGGGTATGGGCGCAAATGCGACTCCATCTGTTATCGAGGACAGTAGCGAAAGTCGGAACTTCAGTTCGTCCACGGAAATCCGTCCCCATGATACCATCGGCAGTCCTCTAGCATTGGAGTATTGGATTTAGGGAGCCACTGCTATTTCTGTCGTGGCCCTTCCTACCTTTTGAGCTTCCTCTTCTAGTCTACTTGATTACTAGTATGGCTAGGGCGCGGGACTGAATTGAAACCGCGTGTAGTCCGTGCGAATTTGGCATATCGAGATTCATCCCGCCTCTCCGCTGCCCTCCACTGCTCCGCGGATCTGTTATCCTGATTATGCCAAGCATCAAATGCCATTTGCAACATCGAAACTGTTTGCCTAGCATTGAAGGCTTCTCGCCAGGCCCCCCCTGGATTCAATTAAGCCCACGAAGCCCGAGACCACGGAACTCATATCATCCATTAAGCGACTGGGTTTCCTATTTTTGGTATCAGTATACTTCCTGAAAAACCCTTGCGATTGAGACTAAAGGCCTGGGGCTGCGCAGATTACGTGTTCCAAAGACGACAACCCGGTTATTCTAAGGTAGACACCTAGGTAGCCATATTATCTAAGATTCGAATCTTATATATTATATCCCAGAGTTTTCCGACGCATACCTCTAGCTCATAAAATTTTTGAGGTGACCCGAATAAACTCATCAGAAATCGAAGATGATGTTATCCTTACCGTTTTATCATGACTCATGAGATGGAGAGTTTATGATGATAAAGACGAACGTGCTAGGGACATAAACTGATCTTGACCGTTAGTAACTCTTTTTTATTTTCTTATAGGACGTGCTAGGAGTTAGCATGTCCCCTTGCCAGTATAGCGTATCTTGCATGTTCTCGCGTTTGTGGGGGCGAAATACATAAGAGCTCCCGTCGGCATTATGTCTAAGCGCGAATCAAGCCAACTCCGGTGGCTTCTTCAACATACACGAAATAGGTACCCTTGCACGGATATAAAGTTAGACCTATCTATTCTAATTTCAGTTATATCGCTATTTTCTTTACCTATATATAAGCAAACTTGCTTAGCTGAAATTTAGCTACTATCAGGTTGGAAGAGCATTGTATGTGTAATACCCGACCAACTGCAAATCATCATGTCATGGGTTACCCGAGCAGGTACCCAGAGCCTACGTGGTCCACTATTTCAAGGCGATATGCACGGACCACGTAGCATACGTGCTTTCCGTAACACTTAACCTAGAACTAGAAGTAGCGGACAGGCGGACAGACGTCAGGTAGTTTCGTTCATTCGTGTTAAGACTAAAGCTGCAATAGTCAACTCGACATCACATAACGTCAATAAAATAAAATCAGTATTCAAGTTTCATCGACCTCATCTATTTGCTTTAGTAGCCTTATAAGTGAATCCCCGACTACTTTCTACTTTGATTTATGTCAGCTTGCTTAATTTAAATTCATTGAAGCCTTACCCCTCAACTATCACCTTTCATCTTCCATCCTTAGGCCCGTCTTTAGCTCTACCCAATATAGTCATATTTCCTAGTACTTATCCATATGTGCGTTATTCCTACTGTTATAGGCGTCATGTCTGGATTCTTTTCTCTTCTCCCCGACCTTCTTCCGATGATACTACCTTCGGAGGTACAAATCACAAAGGCCTCTGACCTTGAGGCTCAAAGAGGCGGGAAGGATGCACCTATGATTCGCCAGGGAGCCGTGATCGGAAAGAGTGATAGAATGTGCGCTACTGGTAAGCTACCTCCTATTTACCTCTTATCTGAACCCCCCAGCTATTTCCCCATTTGCATATGTCGTGCATCCAAGCATTAGATAGTATGTCACCATTGGTAATAGTCAGCCCTTACTTAATTTCAATCATGGCTTGTTCCGAATCTATTCCAGATCTATAGTAACATCGTCGATAGTCTTAATAGCCAAGCCCCGATGCTCATCAGCAGTACATCACCACGGTGAACAAGGTTAGTCTTGGCTCGATTCAAACGCGTAAAATTACCGTTCTTCGTCTAATACCAAGATAGAGACCATCATCTACGCTGCCTCGGGCAAGGGCATGGTATGTATTCAAAGAGCATTTTGACATCTGGAATATTAGCTCCTTCCTCCAGTGGTCATTAACTACCTTACCTATTCATTGTAACATCTAAATCACTGAAGCTGACTTATTCGCAGTATGTACTTGAGCCTTGATTGGTCCCATCTCTGTTACCCAACCTACAGCTTTCCATCTCCAATAACATGGAACGCTTATAACCCACCGGAAAGCTAACAGGCAATAGATTGGTGACAAGTGCCGGCGCTGATGAAGAGCCCAAGAGACATGAGCTTTCGCCCGGGGACTTTGCTTTTATACCACCTTGGACTGAGCACCAGGAAATCAATGATACCGATGAAAATGTCGTGTGGATCCTTATCCGGAGTGGCCCGGAACCCGTTGTGGTCTACTTGACAGGTTGGGGAGGTGGTGAGGCGAAGGCTGATTCGATTGATTGAAACTGCCATTAACCAGGTTCGCATACAGTCGATCCAACAAGTCTGTACGTGAGGGACCGAAATGCCGGGAATCTGGTTGCATTTGAACTATTTAACTCTATCTATTAACTGGATAATTGGTGGCAATTTCCAGGGTGGTCATCTATTCTTTACAATAACGGCGTATTAAGCTGCAAAGTTGATCCTGAGTCTCCTTCGAGTCAAACACCTGAGCATGGTCTAAACCAGGAAACCAGAGTACCTCGATTCCATCGCGTGTGAGAAGACTACCCAAGGAACCGTCCTGTTGCATAAGCCCCCCCTCGAGCCTGGCAGCCCCTCTGTCTGCAGGGTTAGGGGTGGCCCAACCATCGCCATCTGCAGTCAAGTATTTGGCAACCGTTGAAGTGTCTACAATCAAATCTCGCTCTGCTAGACACACCGCTACCTTTCGGCGCGGTCTCGCAGTGGAACGGCCTTTCTGATCATCCACACCACCATTTCCTGCAGCTGATCCTCTTACCACACCCAATAGCTCTTCTTTCCAAACAATGTTATCCTTCCAAAAGAAATGCCGCCCAAGACAGTGCGCCACCCCGGGGTCCATGCTCGCAAAGTACCATAGCTGCCACTCATTGGCCCCTCTAGGCCTGCGTCTAGTAAAGTTGTATGCTACGTCCGGTAGATGCAACAAAATGGTCACGGGGTCGATGAGTACTGCTGAGGCGATCCGGTCGGTTAGGTTTTCCGAGCGCAGCATGTGGGTTGCCAAGACGGTTCCATACGAATGGGATGCCAACACGAACCTGTCCCACCCGTGCGCATCAAGAATCGTAGCAATCTGCTCAAGGAACTCGGTTCTGCCCAATGGCGCCACGGTGATCCGGAATGAAATGGGCAGAACCTCAACAGCGATAATGCCTATCTGTCCCTCCGCATCTCGCTCTTCTGATTTTGAGTTGAGTCGATCGAGGAACGGCACGTATGGGTAGAGGCCAATTCCGATACCGTGCAAGAATACTACAGGAAGCTTGTCGGTAGCGGTATGAGGACGGTGCCAGTACGTGAGTTCCTCTGACTCTGAATACCTTTGGGTAAAGAGGTCTTGTAAGCGCGGAGGGATAATGGAGCGGGTCTTAGCCGGCGATAAAGCATGATAATGAAACCCCTTACGCACTAGTCGACAATGCGACACAAAGTCAACCAGCCCCACGATTAAATACCACGCAAACGTTCTGTATCGGGTTTCCACTTCGTCCAGAGTCAATCGTAGACCCTCAGCTTTCCCTCTTCCCGGTTCCAACTTACGTCCCAAAAGCGCCTCGATAGTTTCTATGTATTCCTCTATTTCTTCCTCTTCTTCATCTGACTCGTGCCCTGGTCTCTTATCAAAGAACGCCCAAAGAATGAAGTCGCGTACGTTGTCTCTCCGTATCTCGGACTCGTCCGCGCCAAGAAACCACATCTGGATATAACGCCGGACATCGGGCACGTTTGTAAGGCAGCGTTGGAATAGAGCACTGCGTTCCTCACGTGAAAGCTGCGGTGGATGCCTTGCTTCTTCCCTCGACCGCCGATTATGCGGAATGTATATCAGGATAGCGTACAGCACGTCAACGATGCAGTAGAAGAGTAGCACTATGCCGAGTGGATGAGATAGCACCGTTGTGAGAGACCAACTATAAGCGGCCGCTAGGAGGGCCAGGCATGTTATGCATAGCGGTGTTGTATACTGCACGATGAATATGCATATGCGGATGAAGATGTACTCTGGTATCGACGTGCCAATCATGGACGGCCGCGGTTACGGCTTTGGGCAAGCCGGGAGCCAGATATGGTGATAAGTACCTGGGTTGCGTTGGTCGGTCGGTCCAGCACCTCTTGCCTCCTACCTCTTCGCTCTTAGTATATTTCGGTAAAAAAGAGAGAACAAAATGAGAGGCTTAGTAGTTCTCATATATAGGGCGCTACTTTAGTAGATTCTCAACAAAATCGGAACTTGTGTAAAATGACCGCTTCAGTTTCAACTAAAAAGAATGGCTTCCAACGAATATTTGGATCTGTGTTAAAAAAGAATCGAAATGGAAATGAGCTAGCTAGAGAAACCACTCAATAGCTTCCCAAGATGGAAGGCCTCAAGATTAGTTCTCGGGGTTGCTTGCTTACCTAGCAAGTATTCCCTTTCCAAGCTTGGCGGCCATGCCGGGGTTTTTTTTCTGCTGGGGGAAATCAGACGTAACTCAAGTGACGTTGCCGACCCACTTTATCTCGTACGTGTATCTAATCGGATACCCCGGTTACACAAGTGGCTTGAAATTGTTGTGTTAGAAAAGAGGCTGGTGGCTGGTGTCCTGATTTCGCGCTTATGGTGTACACGTACATATAATGAAGTAGGTACGGGGGTACTTCGTGAAGTTTTTAAGGAGACAGAAAAGGGGGGGCCGGGCCCCTTTACCCGTTGTAAGCTGGAGGCCAGCAAAGATCAAAATAACTTTGATTAGTTCTAACGATACAATACAATTAACACTGATGCACAACTAGAACTCAATATGATACTGTAAACTGAAAAATGAATGGGAATTATGAATCGAAAATTATCCAATCCAGTAAGATTAGCCAAGTCTGATTTTTTTGAGATTATAACTTCGAGCAACATGCGAAAATCCTAGCAATTCAATTTTTTGGAGATGGACATTATTGAAAATTCCCATCATTATATAGAAATCCTTAGCTGTCTTTATTAACATGCGGTATACATATCTGAGTTGAAACGCTGTTAGGTTTTGTTCTTCTCTCTTATCATACTTCTTGCATACAGGCGGCGTTATAACCCGTCGCTCAACTATATCATGTACCAACTCTACAACGATAGACGGAGTCAATGAAAAGACCATATATATTAACGAAATAACCCTAAAGTTACTATCCTGTAGCTTGTTTATAACTTGGTTGGCTTGACCAAACTTACCCTCCATTGTCACTCATCGCCTTGCGGTTTACTGAGACTAATGACATTAAACCAATAAGTGTATACCACGCACACACGGCGTAAACCAGAGACTCTAGTTATGCTTCCCACGAAATGGAAACAAAACGTTGTAGCTACTCTCCGCAAGAAGACTTTTTTAGGGCTGTGAACAAAGCAGCGGTAATATTCATGTAGGACCTAGTTCGGAACCTACCTACACTAACGCCCAAGAAACTACACCACCAAGGAACCTCTGCAATACGTAAATGCCCAGAAAATGTCCTTACGAAGATACAGAATTGAAGTGTCGTATCCCGCATGGACTCTCTATCCTCTCCTTATTACTTGTAAAAGCCCCTACCGGCACACGGTATTACTATACCGTCTTAATGTTGTGTCAATGCTCGTAGTCTACGGTAAAGTACAAGAGTGATTCGTGAGCCCCTAACAAACCCTGACGACAGTCGACAGCGTTTTTATTACAATCAGCCGAGGTCAAACTTACATAAGTGTAAAGCAGACTAATCTCGGTCTCTTTAACCCGTAGAACTTTTCGAATGGGATAGATTATCTGATGTAAGTAGTACTTCCGCACCTATTTATCCAAGAGTTACCAAGTCTTCTACATTTCAAACTGACACAAAAGGTTCACGATAGGGTTCCTGGGCCGCCCATCTACAATCTACAGTCCGATCTCCCGATAGTACATTTTGTCCAGAGACGGGTTTACACGGCTATCATTTCCACCAGACAACGATGGATTATATGTCACATACTCACTTACATCAATGTACATAGCACTCTCAAGACATACATAAGCCAGGTACCTACCTAATGTAACAAGAGGTGAGTAGGAATGAAGTTGTTGCCAAGTTCACGTATTCAAGAGCACTTGCCCATGACAGTCTTAGTGGTGATTTGTCTAGCCATGGTATAAGATTGATTCGTTACGTAGAATCCTGATACACTGATCGAATTTACAATCAATTCTACTAATGCCTTCCATATACAACTTAGAATTGATTCTAGCTTCCTTGTAGAATATCTTGGTTATATTTTGATCCTTTTTGCTAGGCCAATTGATTGGAAATTTCTTAAGGGGCCCGCTTATGTTCAAAATTATCTTGAGCAAATTCGGTACTGATTAGTCGTCCGCAAAAGTTGATACACATTCGTAGCCAATCGTGACCTGTGAATGAAATAAACTCTAAATCGATTCTCTGATGACTGATCCTCTTATTCCGTGTTACTCAAGTTACTTAGAGTGATTTCCTTGAAAGGAAAGCTTAGATAAATACCTGTGGCCCCTTCCTCTATTTTCATCTTCAAGTAATACACAGACCGAGCGGGAGCTGCAAATACCTTGACAGTCAAAAGCCTAATAACCTGGGCAGCTGGCAACCTTCTCCATTAGGTCCTCATCAATCCCAGTTGTCCTTTTTTTTTTTTTCCATTTCACTTCTGAATCCACCAACTCAACTGTTGTGTACACTTCTCCTCTCTGCATTCTCTTAGAGGGAATTTCTTTTACGACAACCCTACATTGTGGTTTTAATTACTCTAAAAGTAGTAGGGTTCAATCTTCTCCAATCCTTCCAACTATTAGAGAGACCCCATACCCACACCCTTTTCATTCGCTTGTCTTCGTCTTTTTTACCTTCATCGCCTAACCTACCCTGTGGGCACCATCGGTTTATGTTGTCTTTCGTTTATATTAATCACTTCGCCTAGACTTTCGGTGTTTCATTGTTTTGAGGATTCACCAATCCACTTTATTCGTATTATCTTACAATCACTTTGCCTTGGAACATGGATTCCGCTGTCAAAACTATGTCTCAAAGTGATTCCCAGGCGGTGGTGTCGCTTCGCACCAAGATAACTACCCGTCAACCGAAGAAGGACTTGCCGAGAGAGTTGACGAGTATGGCTCCGGAAATTATATATGCCATAGCGAAATACATGAGCCAGGCCACCAAGGCTCGCGTCGCGCAGACTTGTAGACGCCTCCGTACTATCATGGATGAAGCTTTGTTCGAGCAGGATGGAAAGGAGGATCGTCACGCACTCTGGTGGGCCTCGGTGAATAACGAATGCCGACTTATAGAGCGAATCCTCAAGGCCAAAAGTAGTTGTCCCCATGATCTTGCCAATTACCAATTCCAAGAGGTTCATACTCTCAATTTCACTTTCAACACTTCGAGAAAGGTCAAGGCTCTTTGCCAGAAGCGTAAAGGAGCCGATTTCAGCCTGTTCCTCAATCCTCTAACGGTAGCAATCCGGTTTGGAAACGACGACGCTATCAGCATCCTACTCAAGAAGGACGCAGATGCCAACCTTGCGGTTCCTTCACCCGCTATGGGGTTGGGAAAGCTATGGTCTCCACTCCATTGGGCGGTCCGCGTATTTCATAGTGGCGGACACTTCCGCGCTATCGTGAGCCTTCTCATAAGATACGGCGCCGATATTAATCAAGCTCCCTCGCTTCAAGGACCCATCTCTGGTTATGGAGATGAAATTCCTATTTTCGAATTCCTCAGCTTCGTGCCTTCGTTCGGAAATCAATCCCCCGGTAAACACCCCGACGTCGAATACGAAAGACAGCTGGAAAGTCGTGACGCCAAGGTTAGTTTACTACTCCAGCTCGGAGCAGACCCCAATGTTCGCGCACCGGGCACCGGTCAAACACCGATCTTTAAAGCAGCAAAGGCGCTGAGTGAATACGACCCGAAGTCTCCTTTCGTAGGTCAATATCCATTACGTCATGATATCGATCGAGTGTATGAGGAAGTTGTTGTTCCGCACGCTCTACGGGTTTTCAGAGGTTTGGCTCGACGTGGTGGAAAGGTGAACACTGTTTGTGAGGGCACTACTGCTCTGCATCTCTTATGCAAGCGCAGTGAGGAGCACAAGAGCTTGATCGAGTGCCTGCTACGGCTTGGAGCATCGATCAATGCTGTTGACTCGCTTGGCCAGACGCCTATCTACGCATATGTTATGTTTCCTCGTCACCACAAGCTTCTTGAGAAATTCATCAAGAAGGGTGCAAATGTCAACCACCGAGATAATATGGGCCGTACCCCGCTTCACGTAGTCTGCGCCGACTATTTTGTTTGCCACTCGAAGCTGCAGGATACTATAACTACCCTCCTTGCTCATGGAGCCGGCCCCAACATACAAGACGTTAATGGCAATACTCCTTTAGAGCTTCTTGAAGCTCGACGACATCCCACTTGGAAAGAAACTCGGACGATTCTCCATAGGGCTGTGCTCAAAGCCTCAGGAGCGACACTAGAAGAAATTGACGACTCAATGTATAGCCAGGAAGAACTGGATGCCTGGAACCGACCTTTCGAGGATGAGTCGATGGGCTGGTGACTATGACGCTAGTATGAATGAAGCATTCAAGCTTTGATCGCTTTCGTTTAATGTTTGCGTTGAGTTCTTACGCTGAGTTTTTACCTTATTTTTACGTTACGGAACTTCGCAGTCGACTTTAGATTTCGTTACGACACCTTGCGGACCTCGCATAGGAGATAATAGTGACCGGAAAAAAAAAAGAGAAGAAGCAAGGAAGCAGCAGAATGAGAAGGGGGGGTTAGGCATAAATGGACGACAAAGATGGATGAAGGATGGATGACAAAAGGATACTTAATACCCAAGTCATGATGAACTGCATATCAGTGAAAACGGCGCTCTTAGCAGCAGTACGATCAGGAAACGAATGGTTTTTTTTTTTCTTTATTTCTCTTCGTGTACCCCCATTGGCGCGCAGGATCTGGCGAAGTTTGAAGATTGAAAACGTGATGTGGTTGGCAAGATATGGCTGTAATGTTGAAGGCGTAAGTAGCCTATTAATTGCATGTCTCATAGCATGACCTCGATATCTCTTAGACCGAACTTTTGCAGTGCGTCTTTGCGTCCGAAACTCATGTGCTCCTGATAACTAATAAGCTCCATATGGCACGATGACTTGTTTGCTCTCTCTCTCTGTGTGTGTGTTGCAGTTGCGTTCGATGTAATGAAGTGAATTAACCTTTTTGATACTCTAATTGACTACGACTACGGCTTTGACCGGGGATTATTAATTTGTTTCTTGGTAACACATCGTAGGGTGATGGTCTTGTCTTCTTGACTGCTGCTAAGATTTCGTAATAATGTGGGTGTAAGGAGAAGGATCCTAACGCAGTATTGTCAGAGGATCACGTATAGAGCCGGGTACTTATTACTTCTAACTAATCTGATGTAGAACTAATATTTGAAAACAGATGGCATTGATATGTAGATAATGCAAGTTGCGTGATATATAAAGCTGTTGTTGTATTGCCTCGTGTACATAGGGAGCTTTTCATGTGTACCCCTAAAGTGGGTCCCTGCGAAGCCTGCTAGAGGCAGCTAGGTACCTTAGGTACCTAACCAGGTACCTGTCCCTTAGGTACCTGTTTCCTAGGTACCTTTAATGCTGACAGCCGCTTTCCCTAGGGCAACTCTTTAAAAGATGGCCGCTGTTCTGTTGCATATTGCAAACTGAGCACGTCAACAGCTTCGTATTTTTCAGGGTACCTATACATCAACTCGGTTATTAGTTGTCACCCAAACCTGAATACCGGTTTTTTTTTTGTTTGCTCCCACTCTTGAGCATTTGGGCTTGTATCCCATGTATACCTAGGTAGGTACCATACACCATAATGGCAACTGAAATCACCTCACTCCCCGTAGTAAGATATGGGAAGGGTCTATCTCCGGAGGAATTCGACCAATTCATAAACGAGACCTCTCGAGGTGTTCAAGAGGGTTTCGATGACAAGCCCTCACTTGAAGAATCTCACGATTTACATCTCGAGGCTGCTTCTTATCCCTGGCAATCATTTTGGAAGTTCATGTTACATATCTTCAAGTGTAGCCCATGGGACTTAACAACTTGGGGTTTACGATTTGACAGTAAATTCAGGCGGACCTCGATACGGGAACTCCAGCTAATTCTCCCACACCCGATTTGGGAAGGAAATATCGATATCCTACGCTACGTCCTCCAGAAGGCTGTGATATTCAGGTTAAAAGCGGATGTAGAGCCTCTAGGGCCCTTAGCACCAGGTATTGCAGACGTCTTGATTGCCAATGAGAAGGAAGCTACACCTGATCTGGCGCTGCAGATGTGGGCGGGAACTAACCCTTCGACTAACACCAACATCGACGCCCTACTCGAACTACTTTCAGCACGCCAGGGGAAGTTCAGACAATCAAACTGGCATCGCACGTCCTTTCTCATCACATTCCTAGATGTACACTATATTCGTGACTGCCTGGATCTTCTCTCGTGCGATCATATAGCGCCGTTCACGGTCCAAGAATACTACGATTCTTTCGTCAAACGAGAGATGTGGTCCCCTGCTCTAGCTGGAGTCGACCATAAAACTATCCATCGATGGGATCGCGCCATGCTTGCTATCAGAAAACGCGACGCGCGCCTGAAAGAGCCGGATACCCGCTCTGGAGAAGAAAGAAAACGACACAAGGTTCTAGCATATTGGAAGAGCTCGAATTGCCAGACGGAACTCGGGATACTGATATCCGAGAACTGCGTCCCACATCTCTTCTGCTCGTGATTTTGAGCTGTGCAAACTTCGCTTTTTTTCCGCAATGGCGAGGAGGGGGCACTGGTCCTTAGAGCATTGGCGTCTTTAGTAAAGCACTGGATTACACTACCGGCTTAGGGTACCCGCGAATGCCTTAAGCGATGCCTTAGATACTTATATAACGTTACTCCCATTAATTTCACTTGCTCCTACACTTCTCCTATGTTTTTAACACCCTTCCTCGAGTTCCAAGTTTGAACCATGGGTAATACTATCGTAGCTCAAACCCTTACGCTACTTACCTCTCAAATAATTCCTCGGTAGTCTAGTAACGAGGAAGACAGGGAGACCAATGAAGCAGTCCGGTTGGGTAGTTACAAGGAAGGATCAGCATTGCGCACCAACATCTCAAAATACGCTTGATGCCATAGCCCGGATCCCGGAGAAGGCTTCACCGCGTCGTCCTTTCCGCAGAATTCGTCGTACCCAGGCTCCGATGAATTGCTCGTGCCGTCCGACTCGCCTGGATGCTTCACCCACACGAAAGCGTCGAGCGTCTCGTCCCCAGTCTGCGACGTGGGCCGGATCCCGAAGCCAGCCCCCTTGATATTGCACCAGTCATCCCAAGTATATCTTAGTCCAGATACACCGCTTCGGCTGGTGTCAATGATGGCATGTGTCGCTCGTGCCGGCAAGCCGTTCTCGCGCAGAGCGTCGGAAAGGATGCGAACGAAATGCTGCTCGTTCTGCGGCCTGACGTATCGCGAGTCGTCCCCGGTCGCAAACTCGCCGGGTAAAAGGCCCCTTTAAATGAGTCAGTCTTGCCTCCTGACTATTTTATAGGTATATCAAAGTACCCCGACTAGAAATTTTTGCTAAAAGGTAGGTTGCCTAAGCTTACCATGAATTGAAATTAGCGACGTTAGTCGCGAAGCCCCTGAATTGATGCGGACTCCCCGCTGCCCCGTAAACGCTTAGTATCTCCTTCGCAGCGACACTCCGATGAAGACCCCAGTCCATCGAGTTACTATTCCCGACATCGAGATACGTGACGACATTAGGCAGGTCCAGTGCCCTCAGCGCATAGGGGGTGTTCTCCCGATAGCTCTTGGCAAGCTTGTCGCTTGCGCCGGTGTCGTTCAAATAGTTCGGATACGCCCGCGGCTCCACAATAACCGCGAACGAAGTGTTTCGCGATGCGCTGATGACTTCTGCTAGCACTATTCAGGGGGTCAGCTTCTTCCTTACGCCCTTCGGGGTGAGTTTCGGAGTTACAGTCTATGAAGTTCCGGTATTCTGTTAAAGTTCCCATATTAAACCCGGAGCCTTTGGTGTCAGATCCCTTGTATGGTAAGTTATCCAGAACGAGCCCCACTATCTCGTCGCATGGTACTCCGGCGACTGTTGTTCGCAGATCTTGTATATTGTCTTCTGATCTCCTTTAAAAGATTAGTCCCTGCAAGTATACCTCTTTGATAGAATGAATATTACTTACAGCCATATAAATGTACCGAAATCAGCGATCTTAGATGCTTTATCGCGGAGTTCCTCGTTAGCAATACATAGCTTCTACCGCCTTCTTGACTTCACCTTGGTAATAGGGATCTACGTGAAGCTTATGATCCTTCCACACATTTGCCCCGGCATCTAACACAGCTGGAGCTGAACAGGGACTTAGAGGAGCTTTAAGTATCGATGCAGTTCCCGGTGTAAGTACACTAGCGAGTGTGAGTACAATTATTGTGGTAGGCAGCTGCATCCTGACACCTATGGTCTTGGTTGATTGACGATAGCTAGCAATACACGGACAAGGCCGACCCAAACCAGTCAAAATACACATCACAACTATGACGGTAACTCAGTGTTTATACAAGAGGTAGCTTCCTCAGGAAAACAGTCCATGGTTACCTATACAATGCGTGCATTTGAGGTGATGGGATCCTTTTAGCCTGATATCTGCCTGGTTGGGCTCGCCACTCCGTGGTGCTAGATTCGCTCACTTGCAGCATGGCTAGTAAAATGCCAGTGCGAGATAAATTTGGCATCCCGAATTCAGATTTAGATTCCCCCCGAAGTGTATTTCAGTCCTTCTACATAGTGGTAGTTGTTGCTGAGTTGTACTGACATTCTCTCTTATGTAGGTAGCTACCTATCTTCAACCATTGGGACACTGGCCCTGCCAAGATTTACAAGCTCGGCCACTTCAATTTAAAATAAACCGACATTATATGTCTTCTAAGAGATTTTCCGAAGGACAATTTAAATTTCTCTTACTGTGACACGGATACCGAACGCTAGAACTACGGCTTACCAATGGAAGTACGTAGTAAAGGGACGTCCGCGCTCGCCTCTTCATTCGAGGTAGAGGACATAAACACGTTGGCTATGGGACAATAATGGCTATTAGAAAAAGGCTATATGCTAATAGTGGGAGACAGGGAATGATTAATGACAATACGCCAACTTCAAGGTAGGCGAAGACCTCGACCTCTCTGCGGGGGTCTTTCTACCTATGCCAACTATATAGAATTAACTCATGAGGTTCTATATCTGTACAGACACGAGCTACCCACATATGACAGCGGCTTGAGCATCTATGGATCTCCTCCTCCGGCAGACTCGACGCTGATACGTTCAGGTGGACTACGACGTGGCCCGTAAACTTCTTCTCGTCGGCGAAAGGCACCATGACACAGTACCCGGTGCTCTGTAAAGAATTGGGTTCTCAACGGCAGCAGAAGTCAATTAGCTACCTACCTACTTATCCGCGATGAGAAAGTACTCCGTGTACCTAGTTCGAGAGATCGGCCATTCGTCTTCATACCGACGGGGATACTCCTTTTCAGCCTCCGTATCCTTATACCTACCCTACATTTTCTTTCCGTAGAGATAAGCCAGCCTTAGGGGCAAAACCAGTCGACCATCTTTACGTGTCGCGCCCCTGGAGGAATGCGTCCAAAAAGCTCTTTTGTAGCTCGACGTTCTCCTTTGAGCAAATGGTAACTCATGGCGATCGGTTATTACTTGGGCTTTGAGTCGGCACTCATGTAGCCTTCCACGTTTCCACGTAGATGCAGCAAAATGCCTCCCCAGTTTCCGACTGAAAGGACTGGTACTTTAATGTAGTTCATGACGTAGTCTTCGAAAGCGCAGTGATATTCATCTCAAACGGGATGAGTCGCATTATCTTCGTTTCGGTCGTGACGATTAGCAAGTAGTTCCTCTTCAGACAAGTCTCCTTCGGTCGTATCATGACCCCATTTTCGAGCGGCTCTTCCAGGGCGTTCATATTGATTGGTCACCACCTCAAATCCCAGTTAGAGAGAATCTAGTTAGTGGTTGAAGGAACTTGTCAACATGTGTACTTGCCTATCTATTCCACCACAAGTTGAGAAAAGTCTTCGAAAGAATACCACCGTATCTGCAACGGTCCCTATAATAATCGGACATTCCTTTCCAAGGGATAATACTCCCCGCATGATGACTCACGCTAAGCAAGCCAGCCTTTCCAGAGGACCACGGCGTTCTCCTCATAGATATATTCGAATGAGAGCCGGTCTTCCTTATGGAGATCTCGGTATGTTCTTGGAATCATCGGTAAGATGGTGGAGCTGTGCTTATTGTCGTGCCTGGTTTGTGTACTTATTCCGAGTTTGAAACCGACACAATATTTAATGATCGGGAGTCCAAGCCGTGGCGCTGTATCAGACGATGATTTCAGGTGCTGCAAACAGAGGTGTCTCCGCTCAGCAATTTACTTGCAGTTCGCACAGTAGCCTAATCCAGGTTAATTATAATGTATAACGTATAATACACTCCCGGCGTTGCATTTCAACGTAATATTCCGACACTAAATGTATTACTACTAATCGGTAAGGAGAGGCTACCCCTGTTCCCATTCCGAACTATATCTTGCAGTCTATCAAGAAGTAGTAGTAAGGTCTTTCCTATATCTAAACTGCACAACGGGGCCTTCCTGTTCACTCACAAAACCATCGTACAACTGATATTCTCCCTTCTTGAAGCGGCCCCACTCTCCTGTTCCCGTACCCTCTCCTAGTGTGTTACCGGGTTCGATCCGCATGTCGAATAACCATACTAGGCGTGCTAGAATATAAGCCATTTCCTGATATGCCAAGTGCTTCCCGACGCAGCTATACCGGCCAACGCCAAAAGGTGTGTAAGAAGTTGCCAGACCAGCCCCGGCTCTTAGTTGGTTTCCAGTATCCTTGGGTGCGGCGTCGTCGTATTCGGTCTTCTCGTGCTCCGAGGCCTGCGTTGGTTGCTTTGGCATCCATCGTTCTGGCTCGTACGAGAGGGCGCGAGGGAAATAGGTCTCGTTTCTGTGGAGACTGTAATGAGGGATTCCAATATTGGTGCCCTCCGGGAAGAATTCCCCCTCGAGAACAATTCCACCACGGCGAGCACGGCGCGGGAGGATACTGGGTACGGGGGGACTCAAGCGCATTGCCTCATCAATGCAGGCATATAGATAGGATATGCCTCGTAATTCTGGGCCAGCAAACGTGATCGCTGGCCCATTTGCTGTGTGAAGGGGAAAGGTTTCTCGTACCTCTCTAGTAAGTCTAGCTAATGATGATGGATTATGAAGCAGATAGAACAGCGTTGAGGTTGTCGCAGTCATGAGGCCATCCGTGCCAGCGATGATCAATAACCCGGATTCCGACCTGAGCTCCTCATGAAGGTATCCACGACCTGTAATTGGGTCTTGAGCCTTTTGCAAAGTTGACCAGATATCTGCTCCCTTGCCATCTTCCGGGTCGCGTGAAGCCCTGTTATCAGCGAATAGATTACTCGCCGCTTTCAGCTTAGTTACCCCTTCAAGTAAATTCCTGAAGAAGACTTTATGAAGATTGAAGCGGAATATCCATGGTATATGTCCGGTTAGGTGGATCCCGGCGACCCCTTGTGGAAACCCATGAATAAAGTGACGGTGCGTAGGGTCGCCTTGTGCGTTCCAATAGTGACTGAAAGTCGTATCCGCCATGATGTCAGCAATACAGTACTTTAATAGGACTTCAATATTGTGAGAAGGGCCCCACTCATTGCATTCGTCCTTTGCAACATTTGGAAATTTGAGGCCATTTTTCAAGATATCGATTAAACTGTCTACGTGTGGCGTAATCCTGCGCTCGAGGTTTTTCACTGCGGTAGGTGTGAGAGCGGTCGCATTGATCTTGCGTCGGGACATATGTAGGGAATCGTCAAGTGTTGTCATGGACATCTCAGTCCCGAAGAAAAACTTGAAAGAGCCGTAGGTATCAGACAGGGAAGTATTAGCGTTCACATGATGAAGGTCGCGGGATGCCGCGGCGGAGTTTATGGAGATTCGATTAGGCCCATGACGCACAAATGTTCCTGGGATGCTATTAGGGAAGAAGACTACGGATTATAGGTATTACATGCTACATACCAAATTTCTGGTGCTGCCGATGAAGCTCTAGGTGTCGACTACCCTTGATGATCCAGTATACCGACCACAGGTCTGTACAGGCCGCGAAAAGAGTGCCTGGGTACTTCGCTAAGGGGTGAAAACCGAGCCGATAGAGAATTATGTAGCATAGCTTCTATAATTAGTCTCTGCTCCAAGGACTTGTAACGTCAGCGTACTCACAATCTGAACAATACCCAAGATGCCTAGGGACAACCACCAAGCGAGATCCTGTGGTTGCATCAAATGGTCGACAAGCCGTCTAAAGACTAACCATGAAGTCAGGGCAACAAAAAAGAAGGCATTCTTATGATACGGTGTCTTGAGTTCCATTGTGCAGAAGAGGTATGTTAGGTAAATCTTGGTACTGGGTTTCAGTAGTATGTATAAGATGGTAATATATCTACTTCAAAGTTCCTCCAAAGGATGATGCGAAGGCTGGTGGATAGAACCAGAAGTTAAAGAGACCAAAACAAACGAGAAGGTACATGACTTCTATACAGTATTGATGGATCCCTTTATACCACCCAGTATTGCCTATCCTAGATGGAAGCAGGATGTCTTACGGATATATATAGTAAGCTCGCTAAGATAAAACCATGTTAAATGCATGTAAGCTGAGAATACTCCATTGCACTCAAAATACAAAGGATTGTGAAGTATCGTGGACGAGCTCAACTACCATATAGAGAATGCTGTTGGTGGATATGGATAGGGATAGAAGGGATTTGTGGATAAGGATCCATGTCTACACCATGAACTGGGTGGTCGGAATGATAATAACCCAAGCCAAATCATCGCCGATATTTCATTTTGAGCAAGCTAAGTTAAGATTTTGCAGAATTGAGGCTCATTCGGTCGCATCGTTGATTTGGCTTAATAGCCACACCTTAGTCACACACTCAACCACCACATAACCCTCTACCAATAGCCCTTTACGAGCAGTTCTTTTAGTTGAACAGGTACCTCACCTACCAAAATATTTATTCGAATCGGGCAAATATATTAAAAACAGGATTTTCATGGGCTAAACCAAGCCAAGCCCAAACCAAATCAAGCTCATATCTTGCTTGTTAGACTCTCTGATTCGACTCACGTGGATATACTAAAACATAAGATTTGCCCAAATCAAATCAAACTGGGGCCTGGCTTTTCAGACTCGCTGACTATAAGCGTAGGTTCCGGAATAGCGTATTAGCCTTATCTGTACTACCCAAGTAACCCAAGTAGCCGAAATAAAGGAGCTATGTTGTCAAGTTCGGGGGCTTGGGTAAGGGCTAGACGTTGTATAAGTATTCCAAAGTAGTATAAATAATAGGATATACTACGCCAATATCTTCTCACAGAACTCGCATATTTCATACCGTGACTTGCTCTCTTCTATTTACGTTACCGAAAGCTCTCGTGATTTAACAAAAGATGTCTATCTCGGCAAAGACGAATATCAACGGGAAGCATGGACGTGTCTATACTACCCACCTAAAGAAGGTATCAACATCCCCGATTAGCTTTTGGTCCTAAGTTGAACTAACCTGTGACTCCGAAAAATGCAGATAGCTCAATTTGCTATTTACCATTCCAAGACAATGTTCCTGTTCACGAGAAGCGATTTTAAAACAGTGATTATTCCACAGAGCATTTTCGCAATCTCTACAACCATATCCTTGGCTCGTTCTACCACAAAGAACTCCCAAGAGATTGCCGCTCAGATCTTAAACCGATCGCCCTACATGCTTGGCTGGCTCTGGCTTCACCTGCTGGTCGAGAACATTGCAAACCAGCGCCTTGCAAGCTCTGTGCAGGAGGACACGGTGAACAAACCGTGGCGACCATTGCCTGCAGGACGAATTACTATGACTGAGGCGCAAGCCATCCTGAGAGTGTTGGTTCCCGCGAGTGTCATCGTCAGCTTACTTATCGGCGGGTTATTACCAAGTGTAACCTTGATGACCTTCATCTGGCTCTATAACGATCTCGACGGCTCAGATGCGGGCCCCTGGCAGCGTAACATGATAAACGCTGGCGGACTTGCCTGCTTCGGTTGGGGTGCTGTCAACATCCTCCTCGGCGATCCACAGCAGGTTGGTGATGAACAGGAAAGGCTGTGCCGCTGGGTAGCATTGACCTCTGCCATCATTACTACCACTGTGTTCGCTCAAGACTTTCCGGACATAGATGGCGACAAGCTTCGGCATCGCAAGACGTTACCGCTCCTTTATACCGAGACATATTCCCGAGCCTTGCTGGCTGGTTTCATACTCTTCTGGTCGCTTGTATCCCCCATCTTTTGGAACGTGGGGGGAGCTGCTTGGTCGGGGTCCGTATCTATTGGGAGCGTAATGGCGTTCTTGACACTCTTTGGCAAGAGCAAAGTCATTGATGAGACTGTATGGAAATTATGGTGTGTGTGGATCACTACCATTTACCTACTTCCTATATTGGCGGTGTAACATATGGTAACCGCCGATTGTCATTTTCCGCCGAAGCTCTCTTACTGCGGCTATGACTAGGTAGTTGAGTATATGTGTTAAGGTTAGTTGGATTATAAGATACATGAAATTAGTAATAGTACCTTGTTGGCCAGATATATTGTAACACCCTTTGAAGGCTTTCGTATGCCGTGTATGGAGAAGCAGTTATACCACCGATCTTCCTATGCCCTGTAGTCTAGGTAGGACTATAGGAATTTAGAATTGAACGGAAGTCTTCATAGAACCACCGTACACCAATGCAGTAGAACTTCCTACGAGAAACAATACCATAGCCTAAGATATTATATTCAAGAGAGATTTTAGTGGCTTGGCAGGCGCAATCTATGGCCGCCCCCAACGATGGCCAAACCAACTTGTTATTGATATGCAACGTGACCTCGCGTTGGTGCGATTTCCAACTTCAATGGGTGTTAGTGCGGCAGGCTGTGCTCACTGCGCGCGTAGTATCATTTCTAGAGTGCGAACGCATACAATAAGGGGTGGATTTATCACTGTCAAGGAGTTGGTAGACCAATAACAAATATCACCATATCTTCATTTATATTAAGGGTTGATGTCCCTGAATTATCTCAACCCATGTCCTGTTCTCTAGCTGCGTTTCAATGTCCATTTGGCCTCACTTGATCTACTGTTAATATTGCCCCACGTCGGAATTGTTCTCGGACGCAACAATGTCATCCATTGAACCTATTAGTTTCGATAGTTTTTTCAACGTCATTGGCGGGGAACTCACCAGCACTGAAACGACGCGCCGTTCGCTGAACCCCTCAACTCTGAAGAATAACCCCGACGTGCCCCTCAGCACGCCTCTGGATGTTGAGAAGGCCGTCCGGGCCGCCGAAAATGCGGCAGAACCTTGGGCTCAGGTGCCTTGGGAAGACCGCAAGAAGGCCGTGGAAGGATTCGCGTCGGCTCTTGAAGCTCAACTAGACGACTTTGCAGCGTTGGTCACTAGAGAACAAGGCAAACCGGTATGGTATTTCTTTGTCCCATCGTAGATAGTGTAAATGGTACCTTAATTAATAATCAGATCGATAGTTCCCTCGAGCTCAACTAGAGATCAGAACTGGAGTTGAGTGGCTTCGTGAATTTTGCCAGCTCTCGCTTCCAGAAACGGTAATCGAAGACAGCAGCACCCGTCGGATCTCGACGCGCTACACGCCGCTTGGCGTCGTTGCAGCGATTATCCCGTGGAACTACCCTGTGCAGCCTCTAGCATGCGGCAAGATCGCACCTGCATTGCTGACAGGCAATGTCGTGATTTTGAAGCCATCACCATTTACTCCTTATTCTAACCTTAAATTAGCAGAGCTAGGGCTGCAATTCTTTCCTCCTGGCGTTCTTCAAGCACTCAGTGGTGATGATAGGCTGGGACCATGGATGACGGAACATCCCGGTATCGACAAAATTGCATTTACTGGGTCGATTGAAACTGGAAAAAAGGTCATGGAGAGTTGTAGCAAAACTCTCAAGAGGGTTACTCTCGAGCTCGGGGGCAATGACCCGGCGATCGTATGTGCAGACGTGGACTTAGCGGCAATTCCCACCATCACGGGTATTGCGTTCGATAACGCTGGGCAAATATGCTGTGGAATTAAGCGCCTTTACGTTCACGAGTCCGTGTATGACACGGTCGTGGCAACCTTGCTTGCTGTCTTGCAACACTTGAAACCAGGTGATGGGTTCGCGGACGGCGTCTTCATTCCCCCTCTTACCAACGTACAACAATTTGAACGTGTTCGAGAGCTGCTTTCTGAGGTTGAAAGAAGCGGTCTTAAACTTATAGCCGGAAGCACTAAGCCAATGCCCGGAGCCGGGGAAAATACTGGCTACTTCTTCGCTCCAACTGTCATCGACAATCCCCCTGACGATTCAAAGATCGTCGCCGAAGAGCAGTTCGGTAAGTCAACGGGACAACCCTTATATATATTACAATTACTGACAACATGGACATTCCAGGTCCCGTACTTCCTATCATCAAATGGACTGATGAGGATGATGTGATTTGGCGGGCAAATAATACCCGATATGGCCTCGGGGCTTCTGTCTGGACCCGAGACATCGCCCAGGCAGAACGGATGGCAAGTAAGTTACAGGCTGGGACGGTCTGGATCAATAGCCATGCCGAACTTGGTGCTAGCTATCCGTTTGGTGGCCATAAAAACAGCGGCGTTGGAGTAGAATGGGGCATTGAAGGGATGAAGTCATATTGCAATGTTCAGACCAAAGTTCTTAGGCCAAGCCCCTGGGATGGGAAGTCTTAGGTGATATCCTGCCTCCAGAGGAGATATGTGTTCTTCGTTGGTCAGGGCATTCGGAAAACGCAACACTACAAATTATGGATAGGAAATATTTCTTACGCAAGCCTTGGTCACTTTGGCATGGAACGATGCGGTTAGCCATAAGCGATCCTAACCAATACTCATAACCAGCTGGGCCATTCTATCAATACCAAATCTTTAGGTTCACCCTCATGGGGTGCATATACACACGTAAGCATGGACAGAAATGTATAATATAATATAGTTACCATCCTGGCCTGTTGGTCATGATTATGCGTAATGCATGTGAGTAATTTCAATAGCGTCGTTGTTGGTTTGTTGGCTTCCTTTCGACAATGGTGTTTTTACCAGTACAGCCTTGTAGTTTATAACTTCCTAACATTTCCTCGCGGGGCTGACAGTCTCCCGATTCCAATTCGCCCTTTAACCATTTCTTTCCCCCACGGTTTCGCATGTGTCTTGCCATCGACTGTAACCTGAATCTATGCGTATCGTCTTGCCATTGGTAGTATAAGGGAATACCTATTATTGTTAGGATTGTATTCTTATTATCCCTTAACCTTACCTCGCTTATTCATCGCGGAGCTTTCACGGAACTCTCTGAAGATATCCAAATGCCTGGCCCAAAGATTCCTACCGCAGATGAAATAGCTTGGATGCAGGAGCATTCAAGTGATACACTGGTCCCCGATATAATCGTGGCTTGTTCAATCCTCTCAGTGGCATCTACCCTCTTCGTGGCGCTCCGCCTCATCTCTAGAAGACTTCTGCATGGTTCACTACAGTTACATACAAACGATTGGCTTGTTCTCCTCGCATGGGTAATCCTAGTCGATTTACATTCTCTCCTATCTCTACACTAGCTAATTCGTGTTAGTTTCTCTACATCGTGTTCACTGTTTGCTTTGGCCTTACCACGCGCTATGGTGCAGGTCGTCACATCATATACGCCACTGATGTTCGACTCTTACAGATTGTAAGTCTTGTTTCGGCCTTTCAAATGGAGTTGATGTGATATCTTTCATATAAAAATTCGTTTCAACGAGGCACTACAGGTACCTACCAAATGTGTTTTAAGTCTAATGGCTATAGTTCAATCTTACCAACGAGAACCTATACGCATGTGCTCTAGCACTCCTCAAATGGAGTGTCTTACTATTATACCGGCAAATATTTGGTTCTCGGGTGGCTTGGTTTGATCGTCTTACGTGGGTAATCGCCACGGTAGCAACGGCGCTCGCCCTTCAGGTCTTGATCACATCAAATCTACAGTGCATCCCTATTGCTACAACCTGGGATCCGAGCATTCCCGGGTCCTGTTTTGACTATGGGAAATCGGCGCTCGTGGCCTACGTGGTCAACTTTATGACAGAACTCACGCTCCTCAGCATGCCAATCCCATTAGTGCTACGGCTTCAGGTCTCACGCCAAAAGAAGTGGATGTTGGTACTTATGTTCGCTGCAGGTGCCGGGTAAGTATCGGGTCCCCTATTCACCTGTGTCGGAATAAATATACTGAATGTTTTCTGTAGAACTTGTATCGTGAGCATTGTTCAGCTGAAATACATCACCAAGCTCGGACAAACATCAGATGCGACTTGTAAGGTGTCCCGCGATTGCCACACTCGAGTTGACCCATCTCAACTGACACTTGTTAGGGGATATAATACCATCTGGTCTTCTCACTGCTACGGAGTTAGCAGTCGGATTTCTAGCTACATCCATCCCCACTTACCGTCCACTTTACCAGTACATATTTCAGCAGCGGGTGGGCGGACAGAGCAATTCATCTCGCGATTACGATCGCATAGATCCTAATCGCCCAAGCACTAAATGGCCTAGTGAGCGCACGCCTCCACCACATGTCATCGTCGTGACCGATGAAGTCGAACTTCTCAGTCAACCTCGGTGATGCTTCAGCAACCGCCTATTACAAGTCTTTAAGGCTGATAAATCGGTTCAATGCTGATGGCCGGGAGTCGTGGTACGAAAAGTAGATACTTTGTAAAAGCTAATATCTAATTTAATATTTAAAAACACAAATGGATCATATTCATTCAAGCAAATAAGCCCTTACTGCCTTTCGCCTCTGCTCCCTCCGGCCTATCCTTCCAGTACGTGATCGTCCTGGTATTAGTATAATACTTCAACCCGAGCGGTCCCAGCTCGCCGCCAATCCCGCTCTGCTTGTGCGCGCCGAACAGCGCAACAGGGTCCAGCTTCAGTCCACCATTAACCCACGCGCTTCCCGTCTGCAAACTCTCCGAGATCCGCCACGCGCGCCTCTCGTCGCGGCAGTACACCGTGGCGCCCAGCCCCGTAGGAGTGTCGTTCACGCGCTCTACCACCTCGCTATCGTCCGTCCACGTCAACACCGGGACTATCGGCCCAAACGGCTCCTCCCGAACGATGCGCGAGCTCTCCGGCGGATTCGTCACGACGGCCGGCGCTATGAAGTACCCGGGCTTATTAGCGTCCACGGAAACCTTACTCCCACCCCCGACGGCGAAGTCGAACCCTTGCTCCTCGCAGTCGTCGTACATGGCCTTGACCTTGTCAAACTGCAGCTTGTTCTGGATCGGGCTACAAAAGCCCTCGCCCGGCTTGTAAGTCTTCACGACAGCTAAGAAGTGCGTCATGAACTCGTCGTAGATGGCCTCGTGCACGAAGATGCGCTTCGTCGCCATGCAGATCTGGCCCGAATGCGCGAACGCCGCGGCGGCGACGAGTTGCGCCGCCTTGGGGATGTCGAAGTCCTCGGTTACTATCGCCGCGTCGTTGCCGCCCCTATTTGGAAATAATCCATTAGCATTACGCGCCAACAGAGGGGTGTTAAGAATGGAGTAGGTAGGTATCATACAACTCGAGGTTGACTCTTTTCAACGTCTCCGATGCCGCGGCCATGATCTTCTTCCCGGTCGCCGTGGAGCCGGTGAACGAGATCTTGTGGATGCCGGGGTGCTTCGTCATCCAGGGGCCGAGATTGTCGTCTCCCCCGAGCACCTGTACCACGCCCGGAGGAAGGACTTCGGCCGCGATCTCGCCTATCTTCAGGGCCGTGTAAGGCGTGAATGGGCTTTGGGAGGTCAGATATAATACCGAAGTAAATGGGAGGGAGCGTCGACTTCTGAGATACTCACGAAGGCTTCAGTATGATTGTGCAACCGGTAGCTAGTGCTGGGGCTATCTTGAGTATTGCTAGTTGGAAAGGGTAGTTCCACGGCGTTATTCCTGCGACTACACCGATGGGAACATGCTGGACAACTATCTTTACGTCTTCGGTGTCTTTCTGGACCTGGTCGGGGACTGACCAATCCGCTGTTGATAGGTGGTTAGATCTCAAACTCTAAGGATGGAACGGGTAGGAAACTCACAATGACGTCTCATGGTACTGATTCCCATTTCTACCTCTGACCCTGCGAACTGTATCTATCGTGGAGTTAGCGAATTTAGCGAAATGGCAAAGACAGTGGTAAACAGGGTCTTACCGATTTACCACTCTCCTTGCTAAGCAATTCGGTCAACGCGTCTTTGTGCTTCTCCAGATGATCCGCGAGGTCCTTCATAAATTTAGACCTTTCCTGCTGTTGCAATGAAGACCATTTCGTGAACGCATCATTGGCAGCTGCTACGGCTTTGTCAAGGTCATCTTGTGTAGCTATCGGAACCTCCCAAAGCTCCTTCTCCGTGCTGGGATCGATTCCATGATATGTCTTTGTGCTCTGCACCTTGGAATTGTTGATAATCTGCTAAATTTTTAGATTCTAGTTCTCTTGCTAAGCGTATCCTTATGGGGCTTACGTTGTAAAACTTGTCGAAGGATATTGGGCCGTCCATGGTATGCGAATTTTGATAATGAGATGCTAGATATCTTACGAAGTGTATTCTAAAGAAATGGGGGAGTCTGTTCTATGAATTTAGAAGATAGATGCGTGAGCACCGGCGAGCATTCTACATTATATAGCATCTTTCCTCTTCCTATATCACGGCCAGGTCTGAGTTCGTGAAGAAACGAAGATTTGGCATTAACATAACTGCTACGGGGCTTAGACGCAGAAATTTGCCAGCGTGGAGAAAGTCCGATCCATCAGCCATGTCCCTGAATTCCATTTCTTCACAAAATATGGATGGGAATTCCATATACTCTAGAGGGATTTGAAGAAAACCAGGGTGTTTTTGTAATTATTTCTGACGCATGTAATCCGCTTGGATCCGGACAGGATAATCCCTGCTAGGGGTTAGAAGCTAAGGGGTAACTTATACGCTCCACCGATATCGTTAGAGCAAGGCGTAGAGCATGGAATGAGATCAGTCACCTCATCAGATCAGGTCAGGTCAAATTTGCGTAAATATCTAACCTTCATGAGTCAGGTTAGGCCTTTTTCAAAAATGAGGTTTATCAGGTAGCTGTATCTTGAGCCTGGCTTGAGGCACTGCCTAAGTACGGTAGTGTTATCGATACCAGTAAAGATTCAGGTAGAAATAATCATTTTGACCCCATTGGTTGAATCCAGTACGTATCGAAATACATACCCACATACCTTTCCAAAACACCAAAAAAAACATCGTGATATCAAAAACACGATTCCAGTCAACTTCAATACGTATCAGGGTACGTACCTAGGCACGCACCTGGAGTAGAAGTATAAACAACTAGTTTAGCAAGATAAATTTCAAGTAGCTTACTATTACATGCCTTAAGGATTTACACTTTATCTAGGATAAAAAAAAAAATCGAGCCTAACCTCTATAGATACTGTAGAATTAAGACCTATGCAAGCTAAGTCAGGTCAGGCTCGATACCTAGGGCTAATCGGAGTTAGGAGTTACACCGTGGTCTTGTCGGGAGACAGGCAAGAGGCGGGGTTGTTGGAGCATAATTCCGAAGGAGATCGGCCGCGAGATCGCTTGGAGGGGCTCAACACTATTCACCTTGGCGCTGGGCGGGACAATTTGGTTATGTTTCCCCTCATCCCCGAATTGTGAAGGCATGGTGTGTGTAGTATAGCATGCAGGTGCCTGGTGGGTATCGCTCTAGAGATGCATTGAAGCCGCGTTTATATGCGCCGGTATATAACGTCATGTCGTAGCCACGTCCAAGTAATTTCATATAGCCAAAGTCTCTTGGATATGTCCCTTGCTTGAGATAACGGGTAAATAGCTACACTTAGTTTAATACTCTTCATCATGTCGTCTACACACACTCCTAACAATCTTCGCGCACAGTCCAGGTTCATCACCACACACGACGCCTCCGGGAAAGCAATATTTAGCGATGTTATACCAGAACAGGCGCCAGTCCGACAGGTCATGGGCGGGGACATGTTATTCAGCTTGATGTACACGACGGAGGGGTTCCCCGTATCAATGGCTGACGGCAAGGACATAAAGACGTACCAGAACTACCTAAGCAATACGCCAGCAATCAGTATCCCGGGCGGAACCGCATGCCGCACGGTAGACTTCCCGCCCGACTACACAACGCCGATGCACCGGACACCGTCTTGCGACTTCGGCGTCGTGCTGGAGGGCGAGGTCGAGCTGCTACTGGACTCGGGCGAGACGCGATTGCTGAAGAGAGGGGATGTGTCTGTGCAACGTGGGACGAACCACGCGTGGCATAACACGAGTAAGGACGGTTGGGCGAGGATGTTGTATGTGCTGCAGTCGGCGGAGAAGGTGATTGTGGGAGGGAAGGCGTTGGAGGAGGATGAGGGAGGCATTGATTGAGTTACTCAAATCCGATCGTTTTATTTAGGGCGGTCTTACTCGAACTCAAGCCATCATAGTTGATGTAAACAGACGCGTACTTATTACCTTAAGTCTTGCAAGTATATTACACCCTTTATACTGTACTTTATGGACGATATATATCACAGTGATCGATTTAGAGAATGTCTCTAAGGAGCTAGCTTTCTGATTTTTGGTTTTCGGAGTTAAGAGACAAGACTTGCCATTACTTATATGACATTCGGGTTTACTATAGGTACCTAGCTATAAATATTTGGATGGTGGTCATTGTATTTGGAATCTTGCCGAGCGTATAGAAAAGAGATGTAAATTGCCGCGGTGGGGAGATACAGAGGTAAGTGAGACCCCTATAAATGAGCCCCCCCTCATGCATTGTTGATCCTACCCCAACCCCAACTAATTCCCCAGACTCGAGCCGCTATGCTAATGTTGAGCATTATAAGGTAATACGTGACCATATGGCTATCAGTGGAGTGATAGCACTGACTTCAGCACATGCTTTAGCTTGGAAGCCGAGTCCTCTTCCCATCTCGGACTCCTCCACGCCACGAAGTAGTCAGGCCTTACGAGCACGCAGCCAGAGTCTTCAACGCCTCTGATCCCCTCCCAGTCGAGATATATGTCCTTGTAATCTTGTCCGTACCCGATAGAATAGGCCTTAATTGGCACGCCAGTTTCGGAAGACAGCTGTTCTGCCGCCTTTATCCAATGCTGGCCGCCGATTCCGGTGAAGAGCGTAAACTGCCCCTTTCCGGCCAGGTCAATGGTAGAGATGTACTTCGACGGGATGTGATCTCCCAGCCACACGTGCGGAAGACGTGCGCCTGGATACGTAGTGGGATGATAGTACAGCAACGGGTCTCTGGTGAACGCTGGCTTCGCCCCCTGGTCGGCTTGGTAGACAGCCGACGAGACATAACGCTGGTTCATCTCGATGCCGAGACCCTGCACCTCTACGTCGATCGCCTTGAATGCTTTGGACAGCCTTGCCCTCCTAGCTACACCTTCCGGTGATTCGGCATAAATCTCTTTTTGGATTTTCATACGAGCTTCTGCTGTTGCCTCCGTGACACCGAGGGTATCCCAAATTTCCTTTTGGTCCCTGAAAGACTCGTTTGCTCTGGACTGTAGTGAGTATTGATCTCCTTTTATAATGTTGGCCGTGTTTCAACTTACCGGGTAATCAAGTCCAGTCCAACTGGTTGACGCTCTATACTGTACGTGTCTAACAATTCCTTCCCTGCTAAACCTATATAACGAACATCTCGTTAGTACACGCATCTTAATTGGAGCAACTCTTTTATCATATACCTTTCTCGACGTAGTTAACCTTCCAGGCAAGGTTATGCGCATCTTGAACGCAAGTATTCGATCCTAGGCCATGATTTGGTGGGTGCCGGTGTACCGCATCTCCCAAGCAGAACCTATTTGTTTTCGCATCTTTGTCAGTGGGGCCACACTTGAGGGGTTGTTAAGATGTTAGGCCTGTACTAACACATTACCCTTGGAATAATACTCTGCGACGGTCTCGTTGATAACCCAAGTAGATACGCTCAACAGTTTTACATCGACTGAGTCGTCCCCAATCAACTCACGGATACGTTGTGTGTATTCTTCGTTAGACCTAACCTCCCTAGGGGCATTAGGAGCAGGGAGTAAAACACATAACCATTCAAACCACGGCTTAACCATCCTGATGCCCCCGAGCAAGCCCCACTCCGGATTTTCCCGGTCGGGTTGCAGAATCCAGTGAAGGTTACCTTTCCGAGTCTCCATGAGATGCGATAAGTCTGCCTGGAATAATAGATTTACCGCAAACCCTTGGCTAGGTCGCCGTATCATTGGAAACTCGGCTTGTTGGACGATCTTGCTTCGCGCCCCGTCGGCGCCAAAGAGGTACTTGGAACGAACTTGAAAGGTAGTCTGAGAGAGCTTATCCAGCAACGTTGTAGTCACACCATTTTCGTCTTGTTCGAACGTTACTAGCTCAGTGTCCCACCGGCATTTGAAGCCGTTAAGCGTCGCATATCGTGTCAACAGCGGCTCCAGTAAGGTTTGAGGCAGATCAAACATCGCGGATGGGCTCGCGAGTTCATAGTCCCCCTTGAGCACGTAGCCTGTCAGATTGTAATCCATAATTGACAAGGAGGAATCCAGTATAAGTTGTGAAATACCTTTCGCCTCGGGTCATTTCCCCAAGAGTAAATACGACCGTATTCCAGTCCTGCCATGGTATTGGACCAACGACTGTGTATCATAGTATCGTTCTGTGTTGCAATTTTATAACAGTCCCTGTCGATTCCAATATCCCGAAAACAATCTTCTTTCTTGTTAGCCTTTGTTAAAAATCTACCGGGGCAATATCATACCTATTGCTGCCATGTTCGTGATATGAGCTCTCGGCGTATCAGCATTACTCGGATCCCGGCATACAAGGAGACCCTTCATCCCTAAAAGGAAGTTTGTATTAGAAATTAGTGGTCCTCACTATCAAGACACTCTAAAGTCTTCTGTTTTGCTCGTCCTCACCATACGAGGCCATAAAGGCCGCCAATGAACCACCGGCCGGACCGGTTCCTACGATGAGGTAGTCGACATGTATTGAGGGGGATGAGGAGCTACCGCGCTCATTGTTTGATTCGCTCATGGTGAATAACTTTACTTGATAGAGATACGTAGAAAATTTTGACAAGTCGATGAAATGATGCCGATATAATAGCCTCGCATTGCGATGAGTTACCATGGTATCCCCAAGCTTTTAAATGAGAATTCTTCAGACGCCTTTCTTCGACTTCATTTCGATTAACTAAGCGATATGTAATTCTCACGAAGAACGCCAAGTTAATCGTCTCCATCTCGACTCTCCCTCTCAACTCTTCCAGGTCCCGTAGAGGAGTTGACCGGGTATTCTGCTGGAGCAGCAACAGCCCAGTTACGGATTACCTACGTCTCGAACGGCTCAAACCAGCCTTATTGGTGGATCCGTTCCCGGGATTCCATCCCCCTGCAGATGGTATGGTAAGCTTCGGATAAGCATCAAGTAAGGCTGGATGTTCCCCAAAATTGTTGCATAATAGAACCACCAAAGCCCCTATGGATATGGAATTCACGTATTTACAAGCTGAAATGAGAAGCTCCTCGTATACGTTTGCCTGTTGACTAATAATACCTAAGCCTCTTCGGACTTACCCGGAGCCTTAGTAAACTAATTCGAATAGAAGACCAAATTCAGAGTCCTCCCTGTTAGCTTAACTCCGAAAACCCATAGCTTTGGTAAAGGTAAAGGTTATCACTGTAGTAAGAGGTAGCACCGTGTTGATTAATGGGAATTGGGTCTCAGTCAACTCAATGAAGTGTTCTATATCATTGAGGAAATAAATCGTATATTGGTTTGTCAGAAATGAAGGCGCTTACCTTATACCTAATAGCGGTCCGAAAGAAAACCATTAAGGTCCAAAGGCTTTCCTCATATCATGCCCATACTAGGCATATTAGCAGCACATGCAATATCACAGTAATAATAAGATAGTTGGAGTAAACTGTCTACAAGAGTGAAGCCTGAAGAATAACCTAACGTATTTCCTTCCCGATGTTCTAACCATCCAATTCTCATTCGCATGTGAAGATATTGCTACTATTGTTAAACACCCGCCAACCACTCGTCAAACCTTCTCTCCGCATCAGCAATAATATCAACCCCCAGCAGACTCTTCTGATACTCAGCATCGCCCCAATTGAACGAACACCGGGCTTTCCACTTCGTGCTCGGCAGCGCGGCCAACTCCTCGTCACGCGCTTCTTGCTCCGGACCGTCTGCCAAGTGATAATAGTGGCGAGTATGCACCGCACCAGCTACGTTGACTTCCGTTCGCTCTTTGCGAAGATCTTCGTATAGACGGAATAGACTCGCTAATTTCTTATTCTTTTCCACCTGATCGGACGGGATGCCTGCGTTTTGGAATTTCTCCAGCAGCAGGCCGATGACAGCACCGTCTTCGACAGCCATTGCGGCTCCTTGGCCCTGGTATGGTAGCGTGGGGTGGGAGGCGTCTCCTAATAGAGCGAGTGTGCCCTGTGTGGAGTTTGAGTTAATACCTAGAGAAATGCAAGATGGACAGCTTGGGTTTATTCGGATTTGCGTACCTTGGTCCATTGGTCGAGTTCCTTAAAGTGAAGAAGCTTCCATTTCAGTGCCGTCTTTAGACATGAAATAATTTCGGTAAGACTAAATAAAGTTGAATAGATGTTTTGAGAACAAGGGAATTGATAAGACACATACATCGGATCCCACCCTTCAAAATTCGCTGCCATCTCCTGCACGCTGCCTTGAGAGGTACGCACCCCACTGGGTAGATCGTCTGCCGCTCTGTCATAACTCAGTAATTGCGCCGCCCCTAAATAAGTTCCTTTTAAAAAAAAGAAAAAAGGAAAAAAAACTTACATCAAGACGAGGTTGTACTCCGTATGGTTTCTCAGAGGATAGAAGACAGCATGTCTTCCCGGACCTAGCCATACCTGGATACTTGACTGCTCCAACAACTTGTCCATTCGCTCATTTTGGACCCCTTTGAGCTGATCGCGCGTAAAAGTACCGCGATATGCAAGATCCCCGGTTTCAGTTGGCGGGAATGGTCGTCCTAGAACAATTTCTCTGCTCATCGACCACAACCCTGGGCACCCATAGAGTTTAGTTATCATTACCAGGAGACTTTTTTTTTTTCTTTTCAATAGGTGTCAGGGCAAATATACCGTCTGCACCGATCACTACGTCTGCGCTGATCTGCCTTCCATCTTTCAGAGATAAGGTCTGGGGGCTGTCCGGAGCGAGGTTGACGCTGGTGACGTCTGCACTTGTCAAAACGACTGCCCCTAAGTCCTGCGCCTCTTTGAGCAGTGCGTTTTGGTAGTCGCCCCTATGAATAGCTCTTCACCCATATCCAGTCAGTATTTCATTCTCAAAAAGTTACTTACCATAGACTGCTGGGGGGCTTATCTGTTCTCACATCCATTGTGCGCCGTACTCCGTCTGCATTCTACCCTTGAGGGGCTTCTCGACGAGGATCTTGCCATCCTCATACCTCCTCAATGTGAAGTTTTCTACCTCATATCCGCCGGCTTGCTTGAGCTTCTCGAGAAGTCCGTAACGGGCTACCACCCGGCAGGCGTTAGGGGGGATGTGGATCCCGGCGCCGATGGTGAGAATTTCCGCCGTGCGCTCGAGAACGGTGACCTGGAGAGGTGGGTTCGCTCGACGGCACGCGACGGCGCATGCTAGACCACCTATGCCTGCCCCCACAATGGCGACATGGAGGCCATTGGGACTTTGGAAATTGTTCTTGTATGATTAGCCAATGCGGAGTTGTATTCGGTATAATGGAAGTGTAGACTTACACTGGTTGTCGACTGTTCTTCTGCCATTGAAAACAAATTCCCCGTGGATTGTTTTTACTTAATGTTGACAATCTAAATTAAATGTCTACAGATGGCTTCTCTTACTTCATTGATATCTTGGAGCGCATGAACATTTTATTAAGTCTCTTATTTGTCATGTTTCTGACATTGACGGTTATTTGAAAATTACAGCCCCCTCCGCTGGCGAGGTCTCCTCATTCACCCCACCTCGGGTAATCAATCTCATAGTACGACTTCTCGCCGTCCTACTATGTATGAGGCATAGAAAAGCCTCTGACCCGTCAAGTCCGAGGGTAAGCTGAGTTTGAGGATTTTAGGATCTCAGTATTTTACAGAGACCGTGCATAATTATAATAATTGCACTGTGATGATTTGAGTTTCCACTACGCCTACCCAGGTACCTACCAGCATTCATGCTCTGTGTACGCAGCAGTCAACATCAACTGACAAATTATTCAGCTAGGGGAGTTTGTCAAGACTCAAGAGTAATATGCTTCAAATCTGGCCCAAGGCTCATCTTCTATAAGTGATTAATGAAGTCCATCACTTCCATGCTGTTTATGTCTGGGAGCATTTCTCTCTTTAATTAGTGACGCAGTGAGTTCACCGAGACCGTTTGCAAACTATTGGTAATTATATAAGGTGCTCAATGCTTTCTCCGATAGGTAAGCATATTTTAGTCAACAAGCACTTACTGACTTATTTCATAATAGCTTTCAAAATTTACAGTTTTTCTTTCCCATTCGAAATGTGTCTTTCTATACCCTTTTAAGGAAAACAGAAGTCGGAAATAGTTGGTCAACGCCGATTGAGGTGAAGCCGGACATAGGACGGAACGGAGGTCTGAGCAATGTCCGCTGTGGGCCAACCGATTCTCCCCGGACGTAAATGTGGGCGTGGCTCCGCTCATGTCCTCTATCTCCGACGCTATTCACGTAAGGTCAGCATGAGACCAGCGCAGAACAGGAACAGCTGTAAAACGGACGATGCGTCGCGTGGAGGCCATGCTCGCACCAAGGATTAACCAACCAGCTGGTAGGGATTCCGCATTTATGAAAATACTATGGTACCAGGCATAAATAAAACTACCATGTCAGGTACCGCTGGAAAGGGTTAGACGCGCTGCCATCCACAATCGATATCAGTTTTGCAGGACACCATAGGCCACCTTTTAGGGCGATACTTGTGACCAGGGTTTTATTTACCCTTCACACCATAGTATGTAAGTCTCGAGGTCCGTATCGAACCTGGTATTAACGTGTTTTTTTATGCCCAACTGTTTATGAGGATGACTTAGACCTATTTTAAGTACGTCCTTCCCCAGTTTTATGAATTTTATGCATAATTTAACGCTTTCAAAAGTCAACTAATGAGGTGTTGTACGGCATCGTGGTTTCGCGGCTTCATAAGTTATGCCGAAGCTTACGTAAATTTGTCTGTGCCAAATAAACGGGCTTTGAGCGGGCCTCAAGCGGGACTCAAACGGGAAGCTGGGGATAATTTAAACCCTGTTCGAGGTTCTGGATCAATCTTAGTCGCGGAGATTATTACTCGCTTTGCCAATTTTCAGCTTATACTTTTTACCTCTTTATGCCTAGACCAACATTCGGACACTTTACGAGCCGTCGTGCAAGATGTAACATACGAGACGGTTAGAATATATTATCACCTACATCATTTGTAGCGACGAGACTGTCGTGGATCCCAAAGATGCAAGACAAGCGAATTCGGACACGGGACGCGGACGCGGACAGGTTACAGCAGCTACGCGGATGACCCTCCGAGATAAAACTGCGAATTAGGTATTAACTACTTGGAGTAAAAAAGCATTTCGAGTAAAATGCTAATGTTTGCTTGCCGACTTTTGCGCATGATTCTTCTTCAACTATCCTTGAACTATCCTTCAACTACCAACGAATACCAATGAATCGCATTGGTTCGTTCATACGCAACGGGTAAAAATGGAATACCTAATGGGAACATATTGGAGCGTTGCTTCTTTCGGTTTCGTACCCATCTACCTCAATCTAGCCATCCAGCCATCTTGATGCTACCATCCAAGCGACCCTCGCCAGGCAGCCAGACTGGCCAGGATGTCCAGGATGCCCCAAATAGTTGGGATCGCTAAGGACCCTGCAAAATGCTTCGAACGCTTCTAAGGCCCCGGTCTTGCACAAAATCGGACTCGGCTGGTCGGACGGTCGACCGATAAGTCCACCTAAGAGCTACCGATATTCTTACCCATAACCCTTGGCGTTGTCACCAGCTATAGCCAATCGAATGTTACACTGGAAAGAGCGTGACATCGTCTTTACAGTAATTAGTAAACCCGACAAGCACCGGGATTCGGTACAATAACCCTTTTATTCTTGTCCCTTCCCGCCGTCTCTTCCCTTTCTATGTGATGTCTTCATTCCATCGATGATACGATCTTGAGATCCCGCGAGAACTTTAGGTGGTGATAATATAACGTGGAGCGCGTTATCAAGCCAAGTTGTACATATTCCCGACAAGAGAATCGTTAAAGAACGTCTCGATATTAGACGCGCAACAACAAACAGACCCGTGTCAACGCAGATCGATCTTCTTTAGGGCCCCATCTTCCCCTCAAAGACCAAGAACTCCAAGAACTCCAAAAAGCCAAGCACAAGTAAGCATTTTGCCACTAAACTATCTACCTAGTCAGATAGTTACCACAAAGCTTTACGGTTTATGGTAAACTAACTCCCCTACCCACGATCCCCACGCTCATTTTGTTGTAAATGGCCATAAATATTTATAGATTTAAAGAAAAATTTAGTCGTTAACATAGAAGCTACCTAGGTACCTAGGTAAAGGCGATGGTGTCCAGTGCAGCATCAACTGTTTCTGCGACGCACACCGATGGAGACGAATCTGGAGAGGTGGAGCTGCAATTGCAGCGAAAGATAAGTCAGGCCGTAGACGAAGGGCATGACGCAGATATCCCGTCGAGCCAGGGTTTCGTGCTCAACGAACAAGAGGAGCTTCAACGACAACGATCGATAGCAGAGCGGAGGCGGAACTCCTTCGCGAGCAAGAGGAGCAGACCGGACCGTGATGTCGAGAAAGCGCAAGCGCCTGGCGATGCGGCATTGGCAAGTAGCAACGACGGCGAGGACAGCGATAGCGACCCAAACATCGTCTGGTGGAACGGACCCGACGACGTTGCGAATCCCTATAATTGGCCGACATGGCGTAAAGTGCTAAACTGCGGCCTGATATCAGGCATGACGTTTGTTTCTCCCCTTGCATCATGTAAGTTCCCGTATCTGTTGTTTGCTGTTCACCCTTCCTAGCTTAGCTTAGTATTAATCTTCGTATAGCCATATTCGCGCCTGGCGTTCCTCAAGTAGTCGCAGAATTCCATTCGACATCCCTGGAAATCGCCGCGTTCGTAGTTTCGGTGTATGTGTTGGGCTTCGCAGCAGGCCCTATGTTATTTGCACCGCTATCCGAGATCTACGGCCGAGTTATCCTTTACCACATCGGAAACCTAGGATTTATAGCCTTCCAGGTCGGATGTGCGCTTTCCCCAACGCTGAATGCCCTGATCGTCTTCCGTTTCTTCGCTGGTGTCTTCGGTTCCGTGGCGATCACTAATGGTGGCGGGACCATTGCCGATATGATCACCCAGGAGAGGCGAGGGGCGGCAATGGCTGTTTTCAGCATCGGGCCGCTTCTAGGCCCTATCGTCGGACCTGTCGCTGGTGGCTTCCTTACTGCTGCTGAGGGTTGGAGGTGGTCTTTCTGGCTCCTAGCCATCATTGGCGGGTTTCTTTCTATCGTCATGGTATTTTCTCTCAAGGAGAGTTATGCTCCTGTAATACTCGAGAGGAAGGCCGCCAAGTTGCGCAAGGAGACCGGAAATGAATTACTACGATCCAAGCTCGATGCCGGCTTGTCGCCAAAAGACTACTTCAAGCGTGGTATAATTCGCCCCTTCAAGATGTTATTCCTTTCGCCGATCATCGCCATCACATCGCTCTACATGGCTGTTACATACGGTTACCTATACCTAATGTTTACTACCATGACCGAGGTGTTCCAGGGATATTATGGCTTCTCTACAAGCACCGTAGGGTTAGCGTTCATCGGACTTGGCGTGGGAAGTATGATTGGTATCTTCCTTTTTAGCGCTACCTCGGATAGATACATTCAGAAGAAAGCTGCAGAAGCCGACGCAAAATCCCAAGCAACGGGGCAACCTAAGGGTGGTATGAAGCCGGAATATCGGTTACCTCTGCTTCCGCTAGGAGCACTTTTGATCCCCGCGGGTCTGTTTATCTACGGATGGACAGCCGAGTATAAGGTGCATTGGATTGTCCCTATTATCGGTACATGCGTTGTCGGTATCGGAAACATACTCGTATTTATGGGCATCCAGCTATACCTAGTCGACGCCTTTACTATCTATGCCGCCTCGGCCATAGCGTGCAACACGATTGTTAGGTCGTTAGCTGGTGCTGTACTCCCGCTGGCTGGATTACCGATGTATGACAAACTCGGCATCGGCTGGGGTAACAGCACGCTGGGCTTCATCGCTGTCGCACTGTTCCCCGTATCATTGGGTATAATCAAGTATGGAGAGTGGCTCAGGAAAAGATTTGTTATCAAGAATCTTTAGTGTGGAGAAAAGCTCTACACATTTCTTTTCGGAACCTCTACTCATAGGGATATTGGGCTGCATTGGGAAAGGTTTAGACACGAAAAGGATACCACCATCTTATCTTACATATTAATTACTCATCTGAAGGCCATTACAGCTAAATACTACAAAGTTAACCATGTCGATATATCATATATGTAATACGTAGACCTTCTGGTGAGGCAATCAACTACATTCGCGGCCACCCTTATGTCAAGCTTCTAGTGAAATAAGTGGCCACCGAAACTGCGTGAACTTAAATAAAAGAAGAACGTTCTCAACTTACCTTTGCGCGACAGGTGAATTCGAGATTGATTTGCATATGGTGAACAGACAACGGTCACAGCGATAGTGCTAGGGATTGTTACACGGAGTTTAAGGACTTAAGACTATACGCCCATAAGCCCTAGCCGCTTACATCCACTCCCTCGACGGACTAACACCGCTGTTATGAGTTAGCAGTCTTCGTTCAAAGTAGGGGGTAGAGCTTAAGTGCCCCTAACCCGGGGCTATACGAGATAGGTATGCGTCAGCAAGTAACGAATATGGAATGTGTATGTTGTTCGTAGCCTTTGTTCCCAATCACTCGCTGATAGTTGGTCTAAAAGGTGAAAGTAGGGGATGCTATTATACATTGACCTTGGTATTGCGTACATACAGAAGTACTTAAGGTGCCTCCTATCTTGAAAGATACCCCTAAAACCCGCGTTGGAACGTCTTGTCTTATAGGAGCGCGGCGTAGTTAGTGGTCATATTGCTAAGACCCCTAAATGACTTTGTGCGTGTCGCTTAGCCAATGTGTTGGATGGCAAGACGATTATTTGATTCGCTAGTAGAAGTATAAAGTATTATCGAGGTAAGGTATGTAATGCTCCGGCAGGCCTCCAATAATTAAGGGACTTGCTTCGCCTTACGAACCCAAATTTCGATATCTTCCAACAGTGTTGCTCTGAGATGCAAGATCAGGGAACCTTACTCTAGATAACATAGGCTTTCGCTAACGCGCATTAAATAGGAAGCCTCCAGGTGTACTTGTTCCTGTGCCTCATCCAGAATATGATATATGACACCCCATTTCGGGCATTGAGGCCCGGGATTGGGCCGTAATATCAATTCCGTCCCTATGATCGCATCTTTTGCTATAATCGGTAACATACTCCGTCGCTTCACGAGAACGCCTATTGGTTCGCAGGTATGAAAAATGCATCGGGTTCCGAAAGACCGGAGGCCGAGGACCCGGGAGCTGGAGCAATGGTTTAGGTATAAAATCACTGGAATCTCGTGACTACTTCTTGGCATACTCGTATGCGATTGTCATTTGTTTTTCTAAATAAGCACACAATGCTCAATCTGTTGTCGCGCTTCTGGAATGACTTTATTCGGACCTAGGTATAGAACGATAGGGGGCATAGCGCCCCCTTTTCGCAGGTACTAGCTATAAAAATACCAATGAAACACTGTTTCTAGCCATCTTACGCGCAAGCGCTCCCAATTAATCCGGCGTATAGTGATTCCTACGATTACGAAGTAAGCATATCCATTGCGCCATTCTTAACCACAGAACGTGGGAAGCCCGCTGTTAGGCACTTCTTGGAGTGCCAGGAAAAAGCTTAAAAGGCAGCGTGAGTCCACGACATAAGTAGCAGTGCATCGTGCCTAGCGACCATAAACTTGAATATATCGAAGGCCATCTCTAACAAGATTCTGAGTAGGTCAATGGGCAAATCTTAATTCTGATAACCTTCCAAAGCACGTGCGGCCCTCCCACCCGCGTTGGTGCCCAAGGCGTCGGACACAAGCAAGGGAGTCAGTTGCCATTCCGGGAACCGTGTTAGTTCCTATTGGCTGGCATGATGCGTATGACGATACGAATCCTAACCTTGAACGCGATCATAAATCGAAGATTTTGATACCATGAAGCCTAGAACTCAGGCTTGACCTCCTAAGATAAAATCCCCTTGTTGATTGCATTGTGCGAAAGGCATAGAGATGGTACCGTTACATCTAGAGCCTAGAACTCAATATTCCTTCATGTAGGTAAGCAGTTACTCACTTTGGTAACGGCCAAGTTGGCCAGAGCCAGGGCCCAGTGGCAACTTGAAGGGGAATTGAGAAAAAGAGGCCATGATATCTAGGTAAGTACCTGGTGTCACGGTACAGCCCCGTAGGCTTCATAGTGGAGACCCTGGCGGGTCACCTTCGTGTATATAAGGTAGCTAGATGAGGGCTCTCTTCTCAGTTCCTCCCTTCTCTCTTCGTGCAACAACAATATAATCTATCGAACCCTTACACCTGGTAGGGTTAGGTTGGAAAAAATGGAGTCGCTAACCTATGAATAGTGGTAAGAGAATGAAGCCTTGCTGCCTAAAAAGATGAGTATGGAACCCAAGGGACAAAGAGAGTGATACAAATAACCACTGGAGTTCATACTATCCATACTAGACCAAGCTCCTCTGATCATACTGCCACCCACAAGTATAGATTCTCAGTAGGACATCACGGAAGCTCTTTATAAGGCATAAGAAAAGGGCATTTCTGCCTTATGAGTCTCTCGACCAGAACGCACTTCTTTTCATTACACGTGCTTTCTAAGACGGTGAATATCCTCTGCAGCCTCCCCTACACAGTAAAGTAAGTGTGACTTCTTCAGACACAGAAATTGAATAAGGTCACGTCGTTATTAAGCTTCAGCGCCTTCCCTGTTCGCGTGTCATCCATGAGTGCCATCCATTCACGAGACCGTCCTATTGCCCTGTTAGGCTTAGAGAGCACTCTTGCATGAGCAGCTTTATATAATATGATCTATTCACGAGATTCTATCCGCGTTTGATTTCTAGGATCTCCTCCCGTCGTTTCCTTCCAAGCATGGCAACTGTACTTCTCGCCTCTTCCTAGTATATGCAGGTAAGCTACACGGAAAGCTGGTGAATGATCCAAATACTTGCTGCTCCTCCTTTGAATCTTGAGGAATCCCTTACCCCTGAAGGTATGTCTAAGTGTGGCAAGCCGCAGATTAGTTATTGTTATAGGCCTTCCTCGCTCTTACCCCTGAGATATACCTGCTCATCATCCCCCCAGGAGCAACGTCGTACCTACCGCTCGACGACGTCCAGGGCAGCACCTAAACTATTAGGATAACCAAGCACAATATATCTTAACTATTTCTTAATACCATCACCTGCTTTAGTTTCGGCTTATATAGACAGGCTTTTGACTATATTCCCTTTATCCGATACCCAAGCCACATGTATCTCTTACTTCTTCTCCCCGCCAGGCTCTCACGTCCACAGCAAAACAACTGATATCAACGAAATCAACGGAGCAACAAGCATCGTCAGAGACGATCCATCGACTTGGCAACATGTTATGCTGCTAGAATTACTTAGGGCAGGAACACCCAGAGGGTCTCTTTCCTCTCTTTCCTTACGTAGGTAGGGGTTTTTTTTTTTTTCTATTTAAGCCTGCCCACTCCTTTTTTCTCTTCTCCAGAAACTTTCACATCCCATTTTTATTTCTTCCTAAACTCCCAGCTTTACACGAAAAGTTCTTCTCTTTCATCTACACATCATACAATACTACACACCACTACCTACACTGTACTACATTGCACTGCATGATAAGCTCTTATTCAAATTTTTAAATATTTTGCAGTGATGAATCTTGAGGGACTCACAAGTCAAACACCTATTTCGACCTTGGCCCCGTCAAGTAATGGCAATCACTCGGCCCTCCAAGCCCCAAGGTTAGTACTTTCTCTATGTTTGTGCCTAGTGATACATTGTCCTTGAACCCGATCTTCGCGCTTGCATAATGCGCGTGTTATATGTCCCTTTCCTATTTCCCCTTGTTATATTTCGACCATCGTTACCTTGCACTACCCTCTTCCACTTTTCTCTTCCATTGTCTTTCTTTCCCAAAACACTTTCGCATTTCACCGCAACACCCAACCACACCATAGGTAACACAATCACCATACTTCCCTTCAACACCTTGAACCTATCTCTTACCCTCTTGCACCCTATCATCACCAGTGATCGCTGCTTGGTTTCCAGCAGAGACGACAGTCTACTGGGCTAGGCATACCCTTCCACCTTAATACTTCCCCCATCCCCCTGCCCCCACCCCATTGCACAATCATTCTTGACATGCATTCAATGACGTCTAATATAAGATTAGACATCTTGGGTCACGAAACTCTGTTATCTGGTTTCACAGGACTCTTTTGCTAATGGCTGGCTACAGGGCTGGTTGCCTGTTGTTTCCTTGCCAGCAATACTATTTAAGGTGAGTTGCGGAAGAATATTGGCTCCTCACAAAAGTACAGCTGGATTCCAGTTCGGCTTTTGTAATGAGACTATTTCGAGAGACACATTTTGCATGGAAATATCGAAGTCATATACTGAAACCTGATAACTAACACATCATATTCACAGACATTTCCATGTATCAAGCCTACGCCCTAGCTCCTGAATAATACCTTCACAGCTTAGCACTTAGGTATTGTTTGGGAATACACATGTTCGCAATTAAATTCCAATCTCATATTTCGTCAAAGTGATGCAAAAATCATCAATATCGGTAAGTCCAGCGTCCGCACTCAATGTACCATAATATCCTCCTTGAAACTATCACTATCTATGGCTCACAAGTCGATTGGCTTAAGTCGTTAACCAATGAATAAACAGGAAACATGAGACCGCCCGCAACCTGTTCTACAACTCCGGCTACCTTAGGTACTTTCATGGGTTCCATGCCGTGTGTGTACTCAGATCCAACATCGTGAAGTGCCAGGCGCAGTACTTTGCCAATGTTCTTCCTGGCAGGAAGACTGACAAAGAGATATACAAGGTCGTAAAGTTGCTCGGCGACGTTGAATATACGAGTGCCATGCCACATGAAGATCAAGAATAATTTCCCTGAAACATCATATTGCACTCAACTTGCCTCTATTACCCCCCTTTCTCACCGAAATTTATTTTCTCTTACTTGACTCCTTATCAACTCGAGTTGTCTCTTTCACCAGGCCCTTGGCTATCTACTTATTCACTGCTAAGGATGTCTCCTCAATTGGTGAAATTCGAATCGCGACGACAATCCCACCAACTACCAACTTCGGTTTCGTCGTCGCATTAAATATTATTTCCAGCCTGTTACTGCGCTTGCCGGATATTCCCTATTTTGTCCCGGCCTGACTCTCTACAAGGTCACGACAGTCCCAGAGTTCTACGAGCTCATCACAAAATAAAGCAAGATGGCACCAAAACAACTTTATTGTCGCTCTATATCGTCTTGCGCTGACATGGCCGTTAACACCATCTGTGGTATTAAGCTAGAAATGACGCCTAGTCGAGCCCATACGTCTTTGCATAACAATGGCTGCATCGCTGCATACATAATCCACCGATACTCAAGTTCTACACAACTACCAAACTATCCGTGATCAGCATTCTTAGACGTCTATTTAGCCTGCTGAGATGCTATTTGTCAATTTCCCTTAGATGCGGAAGCAGCTCGCATCATCGAACGCATACAACGTCTTCTCCCATGGGATGACATCACCTACATGTCTGAATAGATCAGAGATCGAAAGACTTGGTATCTAGCCGTAGTCTGGCGTCTCAGAAAGCCCTAACACATTATTTTCACTGCGCCAAAAACGCACTTTTCATCAGTGCAGTATTCCATATTATCAGTGTCTCTACCTATATGCTTATTCAGTGAGACTTGCAACTCCTATTCCATCACGTGGTGAAGCACACCTACTAAGGAGGCTGTGGATCTCCAGCAAGATTTCCCATCCAACGTCCCTAAGAACATCGGCTGTTATTGTTCATGTCCCTACCGACTTATATTTCCACCCTTTCTCCAGAACCTTCCCAGAGTGCTTCGGGCTGTTTTCCGCTGTATGGTCTTATTTGTCATCGATATTAAGGTCGCGGGTCGTTCCACCACCTATCAAAGGTCACCCAAGCCCCCTATTCGGAATCCTACTATACTATGGCACAGGCAGCTACGTATCAACTAATCGCAAACGCCACCACAAAAGTCACAGCAACAGAGAAAGCCAATAATGGGAAGCTCCATGCTTAGACTGGAAAAAGCATGTGGACTCTGAGATGCCAAAGCTATTTATAATATAGAACACAGTCAAGCCAAAGAATTGATCCAGCCCCGGATCTCGGATGCAGCCAGTCAAGCCAGCCGTCGCGAAACTCCACTCAGCGACGCCAAGCCGGGGCCGCTTTTGTTCCCCTTTCAACGGCTCGGTTGTGTGGCTTGTTTGACATTATTATCTAACCTCGGAGGAGGGTATCGCCGTCAACTAATGAAACCCACACTTATATATTATTCGTTCGGTTTGTCTATTATTCGAGTTTTATTACAACCTGAAATCGGCGCAGATTATTAGGAGATATCTAACCTATGACCGGGAGACTACTGCTTC
This sequence comes from Daldinia bambusicola, assembly GCA_022478815.1. Classification (NCBI taxonomy): domain Eukaryota; kingdom Fungi; phylum Ascomycota; class Sordariomycetes; order Xylariales; family Hypoxylaceae; genus Daldinia; species Daldinia bambusicola. Next base: position 101,805 of record MU284121.1, read on the forward strand.
GAGTCTAACGGTCTTCCGTCTCCGCCTAAACCAAGTGTATAGGTACCTGCCTAGGTGGATACCAGCAGTATCTACTTTTGGCGCCGTAATTCAGAACCCGGCATAGTGATAACTGCCGGACTATTCACTAACACTCAAAGGATGATGACCGGATTCCTACCTATACCTATTCTCAATGATCAGCCGCATCATAACCTCCAAGGGATCAGCACTTATTATATCACGTGCCGCGGGGATCAGAAGAGAGCCATGACTCGTTGAAGAGTTGCATTCTCATAGATTCAAGGAGGGACGGGAAACTGCCCGGATCAGCCAACGCGAATCCAACCGCGCAGAGAAAGAGGCGTTGGGATTGTCCGGATGCAGCATTTCAGTATTCTATTCAACCAAGAAATGTCCTGCACTCTCGGAAAAGCCGCAAGCAGCACTTGTCAACAATCTATAAACGCCCTCACCTGAGCAGCTCTGTCTACTAGTGTTTGAAGACTTATATCGAGCTTTTTCTCGCCTTTTGAGGAGACTGAGTGATAATGAATGTATTTAGTCGCTCCCTTCCAGTTTAAATCTATCGATAATTCTTGGGTAGATTATGCTTTATATTCCGAAAGCCTTTGGGCGAGTTTCTACGAAGGAACCAACCGTTTTGCCTTGTTTATGTTATTACTTCGGGAAGCACAACTGAATCGGACATATTGTGGAGGGGATTGATACTGAAGCGTGCCTTAATGGAATCAGCAGGATTGGGTTTATTTAAAGTGTGTAATAGTGAGGAGGTAGCTGAAGATCGAAAAAGAAATACCATCTAATATTAACAGCCTTGAGGTTATCTACAAACACCATGATGAAGGTTTCTCAATATTATGATAATGCTCCTTTGGTAAATAATGTACGAAAACTAGCAATAATCTTGTAAAGAGATATCTGGCTACCCCCTGAGCTTCACATGGACTGATTAGATAAGCTTAGGAGAGAGTGGGGATGAATGCCCCGCCTGCCCGCTTAAGCTAGCCGAATATGCGGTGGGCTGCTGGAACCACTTGGCCCACCGCCACGAGCGATACGCGGCATGGGGGGAGGGCGCCTGTTACTGTGGCCCTTTTACTGCATGTTGTTGTACCTAACAACCTTCTCTTTATTCCTCGAGGATAACGCAGCGTCCGACTTCCCGACCTTATGCCAACCACCTCGTGATTTTTATTTAATCTAACCTTACCTTTTAAACCTTCCTCCAACTAAAAAACGGCAAATACCAAAGAAGGACTCGACAAGAGAAAAAGAAACTCTCCGATTAATCCGATATTCTCCTGCGAACCAGAGCTATCATCACTTTTTGTTTTTACCGTTACACTTCTTTAAATCGGTCAAGATGGTGGTATGTTTCCCCTTACGCACATGATTTCCCCCCTTTGTACTCGAGAGCATCTGAAGCTCTTGAGGAAGGGCAGACAGAGCCTTCTGATTCCGCCTTTCCCCTACTACGTACAGGAATAATTCTCTCTCTTTACTGTTCTTTTTTATTACTTCCACGACGGCGCTGATCTCTGATCGATGTGTCTTCTTCCCGACAGTTTCTCAACTTGCTGACATTTGGCCTCTGGGGAAAGCTTGGACGACTTACTCACTACGCCGTGGATGCGGTTCTCAGTATGGGACTTCCCCCCTACCCTTTTTGCGTACTTGCGTTTTGATAGCTAACTTGGTTCGCAGTCTCGACTATCCTCGCTGGTATGAGGCGGTCGACCGGGTTAACGTGAGTACCAAAAATATAGCCTAACACATGCATTTTACATATACCTACCTACATGTCTTATATACCCTACCAATGGTCATCTCCCGTTCCGATCGTATGATCCTCGCCAGGGCGGACAGCGCGGGGAAAATAAAACGCCAAGGCGGGAAGGAGGCTGAAAAAAGATCAACCACGACGACGAAATGACGACGACAACATTACTGTTATCTAGGAAGTAATGATAAGAACAAAGACAAAGGCTGACGAATGAATGAACCCCCACAGTTTCAACACCGAGCGCGTATCCGTCGGCGAGACGAAGGAGGCCAACAAGTGGATAGAAAAGTACCTGGGCGTCGGCGAATGGGTCATGGACCAGTCCGTCGCGATAGCCGGGTCCAGCGGCTGGTTCCGCCGGACCCGATGAGCGGGCGAAAAGGAATAATTCAAATGGAAAGCGATAACGAGAAAGAAGGACGTTTGTTGGTTGGGGACTGGGACCGGGACTGGGAATATGCTGCTGGCAATACCTACCTGCTCATGGGAATGAATGTTGATGGAGGGCTCTCTTGACCATCACCTTGACAACGAAATACCGCCTCCCCTGTCCTTCCGATTCCGCCTTCGCAAATACTCGATTGGATTTCTCTTACCCTCTCTGCCTCTCCCTCCCCCCCATTTCACGAATAGGCGTTGTTGTTATTGTTGGGTCATATATCCACTTGATGAGAGTTTTCCTGCTACACCACAATAGAAATGAAGGAGGAATGAATTGCTCGCCTCTGCTTGCTTGCTTGCTTCGCTTGGTCACGCCCTTATACTACCCCATCTCCATGCCGTAGGGGCGACGGTTGTCGCCATCTGCGTTACGTTATATATCAAAAAAATACAAAAAAGATACAACACACATGGTCTCTCGTTTACGAAGAATATTTGGTTGCATTCCTACAGCCGTGGTTTTCATTGCATGCTGTCCCGTTGTAGTTACCTAGGAGGTGGGCAACCCAAGTGCATTTAACCCAGCATATACTACTACAACCCCCTTTCCACGTACCTCGTACTACCCTAAGTACAGCAAAAACATTCATCGATGCTTGTGACAAAATCGACAATTCATGAATAGTGATGTCGACACCTAAACGTTGCTATGCCAATATACTAAACCACCGTCCGTGGTATCCGCATTGAATCCCTAAACTCCATGGAATCCCCTATCATGACTCGTCTACAATACCCATACTATAATCTCCCCTTACGCCCAACACCCAAGCAGGCCACACCATGCTATAGCTATACCCGTAAGCATTCAGTATACTCTCGTGACCACATCACAGACACCCCTACAGACTAATCAACACCATCATCTTCCCTCCTGGTTTCAGAGAGCAGATCCGGCGGGATCCGATTATCATCCTCGTCCTCGACTTCGCTGCTCTCCCTCCTCAACCGACTGCCATTCGCCGGCGCGTCCTTCTCAACCCGCGTCTGCGGCGGACTGTGCATGGACAGGAACTCGGCGGGCACGTCGTTGTGGCTCTCCTCCTCCCCCTCCTCCTCCTCGCTTAGCAGCCCGGGCGGGACCTCGTTGTCGTTATCGCTGTCATCGCGGCGCGAAGTGTTGGGTAGTAGGTCCGGCGGAGGACCTAATTGCTGCGCGTCGGGATTGTCCCAGCGCCGGACCACGCTGTGTGTCAGCTCGTCGTCCACCTCGTTCCTACCCGCTTTCGCCGGGGAGCGCGGTCGCAAGCCCGAGATGGTCCCGTTCTCGCGCACGTCGACCAAGTCATCGCCATCACCATCGCCATCGCCTCTGCCGCTGATAGACGTGGTAGGCGTGATGACGCCGTCGTCGTACCCGGAAGAACGGATGATCTCCGCGAGGAAGTCCTTCAGCCCCTCGAAGTGCGCGAGCTCGGCGCCGATGGCCGCGATCAGGAGGTTCCAGCCGCGGGCCTCGACGTAGTCGTACAGCCGCTGGACCTCGCGCAAGGTGCTGTTGAGAGCCCTGTACTGGTCTCGTAGAATGGACGCCGGGTCACCACCACCAGATTCCAGATCATATTGTTGCTGCTGCTGCTGTTGCTTTGTGGCGTCTTGTAACGATTGGTTTAGACGGGTCTCGAAATCGACTAGCATGGTGAACACCTGCTGCCATATCTCGCTGCCTTCCTCCAGCGCCGCGCGCTCCTTATCGACGGCCGCTTTGCGCCGCTCCAGCACGGCGACTTCGCCCTCCCACCAATCCTTGGCCATTTCGATCGTTCGTCTCTCCGGCCGGAGCGAGAGGAACTCGACGCCGGACATGTGTTTTGACGTGAGCGCCGCGAGGTCCTCGCCACCTTGCTCCCTCAGGTCCTCGACTTCGAGGACTTGCACGCCGGGGTATTTCATCAGCTCGGAAATCCCCTGGTCGCACTGCTTCAGCGCGCCCTTATACCCGCTCAGGCTCGCCTCTCTGGTACTCCTCGCCTCCTCCAATTTCCGTTCCAGCTCAGTTTTCGTCCTCCTTAGTATTCTGAGTTTCTCTTCTAGTTTCTCGATGCTGGCGCATACTGTGCGGTGTTGGCCCTCCATTGTTGCTATTTCGGTTTCGATCGACGTCTCGCTGTCCTCTTCTAGAGCCTTCATCTCGGCCGTGATAGATTTGCGCTGGGATGACAGGTTCCGTAATTTTGATAATGCGGCCTTGCGTTCGGCTAGCGCGGTAGCGATATATGCGTCTTCCTCATTCTTTAGGTCCGCTAACATAGTGACAGAACGGGCGATACCAATGCGAGCTTGCCGTTTCGACAGAGGCCTTTTCTGAGGCTGGCGAACTGGTACCACGGAGCCTTCGGAAAGCGTTCTCTGAATATGAGATGCCGTCAAATCCGGGGATAACCCCTGCTTGGTGGCTTCGGGGGAAGTCTTTCCTGCCTCGTTCCCTCGAAGGTCTCGTTCTAGCGCGGCACCTTGTGCATCCAGCAACTTCTGAAGCTCCTTCTGTAACTGGCGTTCCCGCCTCTGCAGCATTTTAAAAGTATTATCAACGTCGGACTGTACCGTACGGTCTGACGAACGGTCAGGCCGCCCCTTGAAAATGCTCTCTACGAAAGATGCATGGGTATTGGTAATAGCATGTCTATTATCGCGCGGTTCGGTGCGGATATTTGGTCGCCAAATACCGGGTGGCACTTTAAGGTCGTGGCCCATGGGCTCGCTAAGGCCATCCGTAGAAGTTGGTGTTCGAGATCGCGCATATTGCGAGTGGCCTTGGTAGGCAAAGGCGATTGCCTTGCCTTTGCCTTTTCCTTTCGATCGAGTGGGAGGAGAGTCCATGTTGGTCGCATCAGCTCTAGACTCGTTAGGTATATCAGAAATACTGTCTCTGTAGGCGAATTCGCGGGTGAAGTCTGGGGAGAGAAGCGCGTCGTCAGGTCGGGGAGAGAGTTGGTGGAGGTCATGTTCCTCTGCCCGGCGCGGCGGTGGTGAGGTATGTAGAGGTAAGAGAGTTGACATTCCGCCTTCGCTAAGTCCTAGCTTCGACAATAAAGTAGTGCCAAAGCTCATGTCGGTCCCATCCAGCACAAAATAAGTTCGGGTTAATCGTTATTAGGTAGAATTCAATTTTGAGAGCTGTTTCTCGGTTGCATTTTCCTTTTTCCTTGCTAAAGAACAATAAGCTGTAAATTGAGAGCTATAATATACGCAAGAATTCTAGTTGACAAAATAAGCTAAAGTTAAAAAGCAACAACAAAGTGTCAAAGCAAAGAAAACCAAACTCCAATATGATATGTCACTACCATTTGGTACGTAGAGAGGTTGTTCGTTAGGAATGCGGAGGAAGATGATATGATATCAGTTACGATATCGATAGCTGGTTATTAAACCGTAGTTAGGGCAGTATCGATAAATGCTCCATCTCATCCTTGAATTAGATACATGTACCTAAGCTTCCAGGAAGGTGACAGGGTCATAAGAGCTTAGCAGGTACCCACGCGAGAGACATGCATGTGTAAATAGGCTTCTTATTGGTCCATCCCTGATATCCGAACTATCCAATTACATAAGGCATCTTTATAATGTATTATTATTCACATGCACGCACATAGGAGGTAATGTTCCAATATTCCAACTCTGCTCGAATACTTCATATTTTTTTGCGACTTTGTAACTTTGCAACTTACCAATACTTCGGTTCGCCGGTCTCAAATATCATCCAAAGGCCTCCCTTCAGACATTTATTTATTGGGTGACGTCGAAGATGTAACCAGGAAGTAAATCAGCAAATCCACTGTGACCTTGTCGGAACATCCTCCGCATCATTTATCCTTCCCCCTGTTTCCGCCTCTCTTCCCTTGCCCTTGTTCCTTTTTTCTTGTCATGCACCCAGGTTCTGAAACGATCTGTTCGAGATATCTACCCAGTCACGAACTCGGCTTGGAATATCTAAATATGACGATCTTCACCAGCTCGCACAAACAACCTTACAAGTGAATAAGTAGACCTTCCCTACATGGTTGTCTCGGTGTAAGGCCGTATCAGAATATCGACCTATCTAACCTAGTGCAAACGGAACGTGTCCTTGGGCATCCTCGCTACTTTTACATACGTTTACTACAACTTCTATCATTGGCAGTATACCTTGAATAGGTAGTATATGGATACTATGAATGTTATGGATACCATGTAAGATCTAGTACCGCCTATCATTCCACATTTAGTCGCGTATAGACGTCTATCTACCATTAGGTAGGGAAAAGAAATAATACACCAGGTACATAAACTATGGGATCTCGTCGCTGTTGGTGATCTACGCATGGGGATCTCGAACCCAGTCGACCTGGCCCCTAATATAATTGATGTAGCAATTGAGCACGAACTGGGTATCAACCCTCTTCACCCCATTATCTTCCCATACCGCCTCCAATCGTCACCAGCGCATCACCAACGGGCCACTGATCTGCATATCCAATTCCCCAGGTAGATAAAGCTGGGGAGCTCGTTGCGGGGAGGAATCATAATCGATTGACTCCTTTTAGATTACAGGGAAACGATTTATCTATCTAGTTCGTGATCCCCAGATCAACGTCGCGCGCTTCATTCACTCTTTCAAACTTGTCGGCCCACCGGGTTTCCTTTCGCTGCCCCTCCTAAGTCGAACAGTACAGTTGTTGAACAGTTGGTAAAAAGAGAATCAATTCAATTTACTTGATACCTTTTATCAACTCGTACCTTCCTTGCAGGCCGTTTCCATCCATTCAAATTTCCTTCTTCCCTGCGGTTTGGTGAATCGGTAATTTTACTGTTTGCCTTTTTCAATTCCTACAAACGCCAAACGCAAGCATACACGCAACAACTTTGCGAACAACCGCAAAACTACAAAACTTAGAAATCAGTCTTTTTTTTTCTTCCTTTTTTCTTGTTCGTGGAATATTGAATCAGGTTTAACATCTGTTTCAATTAACACGATGGCGCCTCTTCTTTCGAACAAGGCGAGCGTCTTGCTCGCCGCATTGTCCAGCGTCGGTGTAGTTCTCGCCGGACCCGTGGACGTTCGCCAGGTAAATAAATAAACCAGACATTTTATTTTATTATCGAAGATGTTTTCTATTTCGATAGATTTACTAATACTTCGCACAGGATGTCGCAGCGCGCGCAGCCGACGTCTCAACCATCACCGGCTACGCTCACCCGCTGACTCTCACTGCTCTGCACACACTCCTCCCTGACCAGTCACCCCTGTCTTACGCCTCGCCTCCTACGGCTATCCCGGTTCCGACTAGACTTCTGCCACCCGAGGGGGACAAGGCCGCCCAAGCAACCGGCATTAACCAGGTCCAGACAGCGGGATCCTCCGGGTCCGAGTCCGAGCCTGCGGGCTCGGAGACCGCCGCGCCCAGCGCAACTTCGGTCTGCACCTCCATCCACGGGTCGTACCCGACGGCCACGATCCCCAACTTCTGCAACCCGTCGGCGCAGGTGAACGCGGCGAGCTTCGTCGCGGGCCGCACGGACATCCCGACGGCGACGGTGACCGTGGGCGCCGTGTCCAACAAGCTCGACTGCTGCGTGCAGTGCGCGGGCATCTTCAACTGCGTCGCCTGGCGCTTCGTCCCCGTGTACACGCAGGCGCCGAACGCGCACCTGCCCGGCGGCTTCGACCCCTGGGGCCGCGGCGACTGCGAGGCCGTGTACCACACCGGCAACCCGGACGACGAGGCCAGCACCGCCCACGACGAGACCGCGGCCAACCTGTGCCCCAACGGGAAGGTCGGCGAGCTCTTGGCTGGCAATGAGGGAAGCGGCGGCGGCGGCAGCAAGGGTACCGAAAACGACGGCGGCATTGCCTCGTCGACGAATGGTACTGCGACTACGGGTGGCAGCTGGACGAACTTGTACTACAACGGCTGGAACGAGGGCCCCTGCGCCGAGCCCGTGGCTCCGTTCGAGAGCGGTAAGGACGCGGGACGAGGGGACGCGGCGAGCTTGTGCGCGTAGAGTTAGTTAGGCCAGGTCAGGCCAGGCCAGGCCAGATCAGATCAGATCAGATATCAAAATTCGGGTTTCGTGGGTGTACGATTCATGAAGAATAGGCCGCGATTTCTTGTTTTGCCGGCGAAGAACTTTTAATGTGCGATGATGGATGGATATACCGCTTCTATTCTATCTAGGTAGACGCCTATCTAGGTAGTTACTATGGTCCCTTGGTTTGGGGTCCGTAGGCCGAAGTTTAGGTGTTTCTTAACCTTAGGTTAGGTTAGGTTAGGTAAATACCTAGGTAAATACCCAGGTAGTTCCTGAAATGAATACCGCCATGAATTAGTCTGGTAACAGGATATCTACTCTTTTGCATCTACGCCTATCTCAGGTAGGCACGTGAGGCACTTAACACTAAGTCTGCTTATCTGTGCTGTGTTGGAAGCTTCAGATGTGTGTCTGTCAAGATAAGTAGGACCCTAATTAGCATCGTATCCATCAGTACGACTGTGATACTTAACTTGCTCCCATGATCCGTAAGTACCTAAGCATGCACTGTAACCGTATTAATAACCTATATCTGATATAAATAGCACACAGGGTATCTACCGAACAGCCTTGCCAGACTTTTCTAAAAAAGGATTTCTCATGTTAGTTCTCAATTTAGGTACTTTTCCACGTTGCGCGGTTGTTTAGGCTAGAGAGCGCACGGCCTAGAACGTGCGTCTTCTATAAATTCGTCCCTACGAGGTTGGGATATATCCTATTGAAAGTTTCAAATTAAGCGACTTAGGTAGATCTAGAAGGCTGTGGTGATATGGAGAGGAAAGTCTGACAATGGGGACGTGCGGGACTGTAGAAAAATTAACGTAGAATATAGGTACTATGTAGGAGATCAGAAATGAGGTTACGCTGTGCTCTTCGAACACATTTTCCTAGATGGATTGGAGGCGAAGAAGTCGTAGAATAGGAGTATTTAGGTACTACAGAATTGGAATTTCTAAGATTCGTAGCTCGCCGTACCTGAATAAAGTCTTGTAGCTACAACTAAGTCTGGTTATGCCGACGGTCGATCTTAGTATACGAGCAGAACACGGTGCGGTCGAAGAGTCCCAGCAACCAGGCTCCTACAGAAAGTCTCTTCACGTAACCATACGGTAGGATCTTAGCTAGGTCCAGGTAAATGTGTCGCGGACTAGGACGTGTCGAGTTGCTGGAAATCTTTGACTGGTTCACTCTTTGAGTATATCCCTATCTCAGGATTTAGAACTACATACAAACTGCTACTAAACAATGAGCTTAGGATAAGAGGGTAATACGCTGAAGTAACGCGTTATTACCTACCTAAGCGAGGCCAAAACACTTATACAAGTGGTTATTTTTAGGTGTTGATATTGGGACGCGATGCGGCTGTTCAGTCAATCAAGGCCTAGCACACAACAGCGTACATTAGGTACTTAGGTAGTCGTAGTGGTTTTGAAGATATTCTATTTGGGGAACCATACATGGAACATGTTTTCAGGGAATATCTCATATCACACTAAAGCTCAGGGACGGCGATGGTCAGCATAATTGAGATATCTGGACGGTGCTACCTATAGCCATCCTTAAAGTCCTATAGACATGACTTAACATTGTACCTCTAGCTACAGAACAGAGCCACAATGATCTGATTCTATTAGAGTATGAGAATACCAAGAATCTACCATCCATATACAGGTAATTAAGAAGACAAAGCTAGTAGACAGAAACGACCAAGTGAGCTTTAGAAAAATACTGTCCTCAACTCATCCTATGCATATCTAGCCGACAATGGTAGGTTCTATAGGCATATGATGTTTCCATACACCCAGAAAACAAGGAGTAAAGTTTCTTATAAGTTTCGGAGCTGGCAAACCGAGCTGCATGTATGCATAACCGACCCCGCAGTCACTGACGTAACTAGACCAGAAAGGACTGGAGTATATAAAAGTCTCCTGTTTAGATATATTTATAAAAACCATCGTGATTTATATTAATACCATTACCTAGATCTATGTGTTAAAATGACAACCGAGAGATCCGATTTGACAGCCAGAATCCTGCCACAGGTAACGTTGGGCGACGGGTCCCCGGGCTCGCTAACAGCCCCGCCGCCATCTCTATCTCAAATCCCGACGGCGTCCCGGGCCCAGGAGCGGTTCCGTGTAACTGGAAACGCCGTCGTGACGGGCGGGGCCGGCGATCTTGGGTTTGCAACAAGCCGAGCCCTTCTCGAGCATGGCGTGGAGGGGCTCATGATATTTGACATGAACCCGGTGGAAGCGCAAGCCAAGGTTGACCTGCTCAGCTCCGAATTCCCCGGTGCTAAAGTTCGGTTCCTAAAAGTTGACATTACGGACGAGGATGGCGTAAATGCAGCCGTTGCTGAGACTATAAAACAATTCTGGAGCATCGGCACCCTGGTGAATCTGGCTGGGATGGTGGCTTGTGGGCATGCTCTGGATTGGTCGGCAAAGGACTGGAATAGAGTAATAAACGTCAATACGATTGGCGGATTCCTTGTTGCTCGCGCAGTTGCTCGGACCATGATAGGACGCGGAATTGGTGGGAGTATGACATTTATAGCGAGTGCATCAGCACATAATGTCAATTTTCCTCAGCCGGTGCGTATCATCATGCTCCATTCCCTTTCCAAGCCGGTCGCTGAAATTCTAGATCATTATGTGAACTGACTCTTATTATTATAGCAAGTGTCCTATAACGTCTCAAAAGCTGGAGTGGTAGCGATGGTGAAGTCTTTGGCTGCGGAGTGGGCAAGATATGGCATCAGGGTAAACAGTATTTCCCCGGGATATATGGATACCATCTTGAATGAAGGGGATGGCCTAGACGAGGCGAGAAAGATATGGCTTAGTCGGAATCCATTGGGGAGGATGGGCCAGCCCGATGAACTGGCCGGGGCCGTTGTGATGCTCGCAAGTCGAGCTGGGAGCTACTTTACCGGCTCAGATCTGCTGATGGACGGGGGCCAGACGCTCTTCATGTAATGGCTGTTGCCGGTCATCTGTTCAAGTATGTGAACTCTAGGTGAGAACCAAAACTTCACATAACGGTTATGTTCGAGACTCTGCCTTTAGCTTTCGTATAGCTGTGCTGCTTATTTTTGTGGCAAAGTCTTGCGTGTCCGCTGACTTGTGCACAATGCCTTCGGCATCGAGGACATCGACTTCGAATGTTTCCAGCTGTCGCCAGCCAAGTTGTTTTCGTTTTTCATTTACCGCATTCCCTCCACTTCTCGTCTCTCCAGAAACTACTAGAGCATCCATGTTTTCCGTCGTGATGGTAGGACCAAAAGCATCTTGGATAACCACACAGCGAACCTCGATAGTACCATTTCGGAATAGAGCCACAAGTTCGTCATTTTTCTTAGAAACGTTTAAAGATTGTCCTCCTTTCCAACCGTCCTTAGACAGCTCGAGTATAGAAGATAAAAATTCGATTGTATTCGTGGCGCGCTCGTCCCAAGACTGCACGTATTCAGCATACTTCTTCCTCTTCAGTAACTCATCACCCGTAATGCCGATAACAAATTTGCACGGGTTTGACGTGTCACTATCAGACACCTTGAGCAGTAACACAGCAGCAGTCAGGAGTAATTTGTGCCCAGGATGTAAGTGATCGAACGTGCCTCCCAAACATACGACAGAATGCGGACTAGTCTGAGGGGATAACTCCGAAGGAGACTGTGGTCCGAGTGATACGGCAAGCCCGCCATCTACAACGACTAGCTGGGACTGCTTCAAGGTTTGAATACCCTCGAGAAGTTTGAGATATGTTGAGAGCAGTTGATAACCTGGTTCATTATTTGTATGGAAAATGTAATTCCAGGGGTGATAGGCCGCAGTGAAAGTTGCGAGATCGACTATTACCGTATTGTTCGGCTTTATGGCTGGTTTTAAATCAACCGGAACAGGTTTAGACACATCATGATCGATAAGAACAACCCGTGCATCTACGGATCCGGGACCGGCATGCATATCGGTTGGAATAGAAAGTTCAGCACATATAGCGGATATGATGCTGTATAGATCAGCCAAAATAGACTGAGCGTGAGGCCAAGAAAGCGACTTTTGTCGTAGAAATTGGCCTGTGAGAATTGGTGACGCCAGAGCAACAATTAGTACCGCTCCATCTTTTCCGCTTTTCTCGGATTTCAACCTTGAGAGAGCGGCTTTAAGCGGGGGCTCGTATGTGGCGTTGAGAGCGAGCCGGGAAGGAGGATGTGGAGGTGGGGGCAGCAATAAGAGCGACGGGAGATCTGCCATGGTGATGATTTTTGCTTCTTAGATCTTCTTAGATCTTCTTAGATACCGAAGGTAAGTAGTTTTAACAATTCGCAGATTTCGATGGGTATCTTGGTGTAAACAAAATTTGCCAATTGAAATAAGCTCTCAGGATGTCAATAACGGGTTGCCCAGGTGGCGTGATGGTAAGCAAGAGACCTTGAGCTAATTCCTTATCGGTAAAATAGAAATCGGTAGACGAAGAGAAATAAAGTTGAAAGTTGAAAACGTAAGATGATTTTTGAAGGTAATGGCAATAGTGTACCTAGAATAGATAAAACATTGTGTAAAAGGACTAGGACTTTATTCCAAAAGCGTTGTTTGATTAATAAGATAACCTAGGTAAATACCCGTCAGAGATGTCCGGGTATGGCTGATCGTGGATGGGTAGATGGAAGTTATGCATGTGTTGCTCATGTCGATGGTTTATTTGATGGAGAAACTGAATTGAAATCCCCTGTTAAGGTCTATACCTTAGGTACCGAGGTACTTCGTATATCTCGCGGCAGCTGGCAAGGTGGGATGTTTTCTGACGCCAGGTGCGTGCACAAACTTATACATCGTACCATAGTATAATTCTCTACTATTCCTTCAGTATTATATCAGGTAGCAGGTGTATGTGAATATTTGGCTTTATGTAAAAACAAAAGATATATGTACCTTCTTCTCTCTCCGTTTAAGTCGAGTCGCAATTGAGGAAACCATAAGCCGTAGTGACTACGTACCTCCATGTACTCAGATACTTAGATACCTAGGTAGGTAACTTCTAACAATAAAGAGTGGTTGCTGGTGAGGGGAACCTTGCGGCGAGACTCACTAATAGATCCTGCCCAACCATCTCCACACTCTTTAGATGGTATTGTTCAACCATCCCTACATACATTGGAGATCGATTCCAATCTATTATAAGATTAGTAACGATTAAAGGAGAGATAAAAAAAAATAAAAAAAAGGACTCCGGCGACCTATTATCAAATGACATAGTCGCAAAGCGCATACGCAATCACCTGAGAAAGACGCGAACAAGGACTTTCCGTGCAGCAATGTAAAGTTGTAAGGAGTTGCCATTTGCCTTGTTCAGATCTTATCATCTTATTATCTGCCCTCGTCAACCGCTGGCGTCAACTGCAATTGCGACCGATTCTTACCACCTGCGGTACATTTCGATTAGGTACATTAGGAGGTACATAAAATACCTAATAGTTGGATACTTTCAAGTTACTTTCCAGGTTACTTTATTAGGTACCTACTTTTTACTTTTTACTTAGCAGTAAATCGCAGAAGCCCAACCGACAGAAATCCTGCCCGCCCGACGTCGCGATTCTATTTTGAGCAGTTTTGAGCAGGGGCCGTGTTCTGTCATTTTTTCTGACTGCTGAATCCAAACTTCTAGTCTTCTACATCCTATTTGCGACAGCCAACATTAAACAATACATATACATCGGCAACCAGTAGTCATTAGCGACATCGACTTGGCCGGTCAACAGATCGAGCGACAGCTCCTTTATTTTTTTCACATCTCTTGCGGGTTTTGCGCGTACTCGTACTTGCATCCTTTCACCGCACCGCCGTCCAATAGCCGTTCGCCCCAGCCATCGTCTCGCAGATTTATCGCGGCTGTTAGCGCATCCAACATGAACCAAGCAGGCCAGTACGGAGCCGCCCCGAGACGAACTAATACATATGGCTCTCAACATGAAGAACTCCATATTTCTTCTTCCACTATGAGCCATAGCGGCCAAATCTCTCCGCGGGACTATCCTACCGCTCCCGCTCCGCACATCAAGCTCGACCAACCCGCATCGCAACCCGTCAATCCCCAATACCAATCCTCGGGTGTGCCCAACGTTCTTCAACCTGGAGGACTAGCCCCCGGTCGTCCCCCCGCTCTGAGTGCCAATACCGCCCCTACCCTGCCCACAATGTCCGGTGCCATGCAACATTCTCCGAGCGAGTATGCTTCGCCGTCTAAACCTCCGACTCTGAGTTTAACAGCACACGGCTACTCGCGCTCCAGCCCTTCCGCCCCTTACGAAAACCCTTCCACCTCGTACTCTCCCTATACCCCTACTACCCCGGGGGGGTCCAACCCCGGCTCATCCCAGTACATGTCGCCTCAAGATCCTAAATATACCGCTCCCGGTTCTCAGCGAAATATTTCCAACACCCCGCTCGGCCTAGCAGACATACGGCCTCGAGCCGACTCGAGTCTATCCGACGGCCCGCCCGGTACTTTAGGCTACGAGCTCGCCAATGTCCAACCGTCGACTAGCAACTACTTGGCTCCTTGGGCGCTCTACGCTTTCGACTGGTGCAAATGGGCTCCCCAAGGCAGGGGAGCTGGCAAGGTCGCCATTGGAAGCTACCTAGAAGATGGCCATAACTTTGTATGCTTGACAACTCCATATATCGAGTCTCGACTCATTTGTGGCCATTGAACCATTTACTGACGTCTTTTCATAGATCCAAATACTTGACACGCAGATTATTAATACCCCTTCCGATCTATATACCCCCGGCTCGTCCAAGTATAGTATGGAGTTTACTAAGGTCGCGGAGGCAACGCATTCATACCCTGTTACGCGCCTCCTATGGGAACCTCCATCTTCCCAGAAGCAGTCTACGGATCTACTAGCCACTTCTGGCGATCATCTTCGGCTATGGTCGCTGCCGTCCGACTCCCAAGCCTCTCATTCCAACAATATAACTAAGCCGAACCTGGGCACACCCATAACGAAACTTACGCCATTAGCGCTATTGTCTAATTCCAAGACCCCGGATCACACGGCACCTCTCACGTCGTTGGATTGGAATACCGTCTCGCCCAGTCTCATTATCACCTCCAGCATAGACACGACTTGCACAATTTGGGACATTCCGTCCCTAACAGCCAAGACGCAACTTATTGCTCACGATAAGGAAGTCTACGATGTTCGATTTTGTGCCAATAGTGTGGACGTGTTCGTCAGCTGTGGGCAGGATGGAAGTGTGCGAATGTTCGACCTTCGCAGTTTGGAACATAGTACTATTATCTATGAACCAACCGCTAAGGATGATCGAGGTAGGATCCCGGAGTCAAATTGTTCTTGGAGGAAATTACTAACTATTTGATAGACGCGAATGGTGGGAGGATAAGCCCGACGCTAGCCCAGCAGACCATGTCCCATGCACCACCCCTGCTGAGGCTGGCAACCTCACCCCACGATACGTATCTTTTAGCCACGTTTGCCCAGGATTCCAACGTCATCCGCATCCTCGATGTACGACAGCCGGGCCAGGCGTTGCTAGAGCTACGTGGGCATGGCGGGTCCGTGAGTTCGGTCGAATGGTCCCCCAGCAGGAGAGGTTTGCTTGCTTCAGGTGGCGACGATTGTCAAGTACTACTGTGGGATCTTATTAACAGCACGCCCACCCCCGGTTCGTCCTCCAATGGCGCTGGATCGGCAGAGAAGCACCTCAATCCAGTTGCGTGCTGGCAGTGTGACTATGAGGTTGGCAATCTTGGCTGGGCTCCTCCTCTCCATAATGGCGAAGGTGTTGGCGATTGGCTTGGCGTCAGTGGTGGACGAGGGGTCTGGGGCGTTAAGATCTGAAGCGTTCAAGTTGCGTATATGAAAAAGTGTTGCAGCTGGAATACTACGAAGCAAACCTCCTATGCCATAGCGATTCCCGATAAGTTGGCACTACTCCTCAGACTGCTTTATGCATTTACTAAGCAAGGCGTTATCCGGGCCTGCATCAGTTTGAGTTTTTTTTTTTCTTGGCTACTCACAAGCTCTTCGAGTTTGAGAGTAAAGGGTACAGCTGAGCAGGAGATGGTCTATTGTCGAGTAGAGTAGACTGCCTTAGACTGCCTACGATGAAAATAGGGGGGCCGATATCGCTGCGCAGCATGAGAGGCGGAGATTGTGTCGTTCGATACAAATTGTCCAGGAGTATCGTACCCGAGCCTTAATTTGTATATTAGCATCCATCCTAGTGGGTGAACGGCCAGAATACCGTGGCGGGTCGGTTGGTGGGTGACTCGGTATGTGGCAAAGTGCTGGTGCTCTGTGCTTGGTTGTTGCTTGTATACGGCGATGGACGGCCGATTCAGTACAATAAGATAACCGTGCACTTTACCCAAAAAAAGGAGTGGGTGGTGAATAACGGTGTGTGTGTTGTTGTTTTTCTTTCCTTACTGATGCTTTTAGTTTTATGCTTTGTTGTACCTTGAGATATATACCCCGGCGGGTGGATGAAGAGTAAAAGCAGTGCATATCATATCATTGACCTCGGTGACTTCTTCATATTACTACCTCGGCACCGAATGTTTTAAGAATATACTAGAGTTGATTGTCGAGTTCTTTGAAACGATTTTGATACTTGAATCTGCACAACGAACTCGTAGCGCCAACCTTAGAATACATAGTCGTGCTGCGAACTTATTCTACGCTCAGACAAAATAATAAGGTTCTCTTTAAGGAGCAAAGACCAGGTGTTGTTATATTATATTTTGATTCCCCGTGTAAATATTGTGTTCGCCGATTTTATCATTTCATATAATCGCAACATTGCCTTTGATGGAACAACAGAAGAAGGAGGGTATTTCATCATTGGCCATTCGACATCACGCGCTAAGCTACATCAGGATTAGCGTAATTGAAGCTTCCATTCTCCAGAATTATCCCAGAGATTTAGCACGTTTCTGCAGGTTGCGGCTGCTGCAGTTAAACGTGTAAAAGAAAACCATCTTTCGCGTTCATCCTTCATCAATTTTAATTTCATCTTTCACATCCTTTTCTCTTTCCCTTTCATTCCCTTTCATTCCCTTTTACAGCTTCTACCTCCTTTCCAAACATTTACACGCCTTAATATATGCGCTTAATTACTTCAGCAATATGAGTGACCCTCGCGACCACGATCTCGAGTCCGAGGACGAAGATGACTTCAATCCCGCACCCGCCGACCTGAGCGACGACGAAGGACAGGATAACCAACCAAAACAGCAATCACGGAAATCCTCGCCTCCTCGTAATGGAGGTGATAATGAAGAGGATGAAGAGGATGAAGACGCCGAAGATGACGTAGGCGGAAATGACGATGATGAGGAGGACGAAGAAGAAGACGATGAAGAGGACGAGGAAATTCAAGTAAGCCTTTTTTTTTTTCATTCGTCCCATATCCTGCTATTACCTTCATCATGCACCATCTTTATACACTATCGGGATTAATATCTAACTCAATTGCTACTTGAAGGGCCATCGTCGCAAGCGTCGTCGCGATAGACGGAACGCGTTCATCGATATCGAAGCTGAGGTCGATGACGAAGATGAGGGCGAAGACGACGAAGAAGCCGCTGAAGAGAATGAGGGATTTATCGAACACGAGGAAGCGGGCGATTTCGGCGAGCAGAGTCGACTAGACGATGATCGACGACACCGTGAGCTCGACCGACAGCGAGACGCTATTACACAGGAGGATCTAGAGCGCGCAGCTGAAGGCTACGTGCGCAAATATGGAAACCGCCGCACTGCTAGAGGCATGGGCGATTCTGCCATCATCCCTCAGCGGCTACTCTTGCCTAGTGTTGATGACCCTGGTATCTGGGGTGTGCGATGCAAGGAAGGCAAAGAGCGCGAAGTGGTCCAGGCCATTACGAAGAGGATAGCCGAACGCTGGAACACAAAAGACCAACTAGCCGTCACCAGCGTCTTCGAGCGAGGTGGACCTAATTCCATCTTGAAGGGCCTTATCTACGTCGAAGCCCCCAGACAGACGGACGTGATGTTGGCACTTGAGGATATGATGAACGTATATCCTCGTACCAAAATGCTTCTTGTCGATATCAAAGAACGACCTGATCTATTGAGAGTTCAGAAGACCCCTACACTAGAGCCTGGTGCTTGGGTGCGACTCCGCAGACCTGCCAAACACGCTGGTGATCTGGCGCAGGTTCTCGATATCACGGAGAATGGCCTCGATGCCAGAGTGCGCTTTATCCCTAGACTTGACTACGGACTAAGGGACGAATCGATATCCTTGACTGCCGATAAGAAACGCAGGCGCCCTGTTGTAGGCCCACGACCTCCCCAGCGGCTATTTAGTGAAGTAGAAGCGAGAAAGAGACACCCACGCACGCTCCAATATAGCAGTCAAACTAACACCTGGAACTACAACGGCGACGAGTTCGAGAAGGGCTTCCAGGTCAAGGATATCAAGATTCAACACTTGGTCGTTAGCGACGTTAATCCAACGCTGGAAGAAGTTACGAGATTTGCCTCTGGAGGCGAAGACGGAGTTGAGAACATCGATCTCAAATCTCTCGCTGCCAGTCTCAAGGACAGCAATGCAAATGTCGCATATCTTCCCGGCGATGTAGTAGAGGTATACGAAGGCGAACAGAAAGGCGTAGTCGGCAAAGCTACAAATGTTCAGGCGGATATTGTCACGATTTCAGTTACAGAAGGAGATCTCGTTGGGCAGACCATTGAGGTACCTACGAAAGGCCTCCGCAAGCGATTCCGAACTGGTGACCACGTCAAGGTCATTGGCGGTAGTCGGTATCGCGACGAGGTCGGTATGGTGGTGAACATTTCCGAAGATCGCGTCACCCTCTTGACTGACCAGACGACTACCGAAATTACCGTATTCAGTAAGGATCTCAGAGAGGCCAGTGATATCGGTGGCCAAGGATCCCTAGGTCAATACTCGTTACTTGACTTAGTCCAGCTCGATCCCATGACAGTGGGCTGCATTGTCAAGGTCGACCGAGAGACGTTGGTCGTATTAGATCAGAATGGCGACACGAGACAAGTGATGCCCTCGCAAATCGCCAACAAGCTACCAAAACGAAAGCTTGCTGTAGCTGCCGATCGCAACGGATCCGAGATCAGACCCGACGATGTAGTGAAGGAGTATGGTGGTATGGGTCGGCAAGGAAAGATTGTTCATATCCACCGCACTTATGTGTTCTGTCATACGAACGCTACCACAGAAAACGCCGGTATCTTTGTATCCAAGGTTAATAATGTCTCTACGATTTCGGCCAAGGGAGGTCGCGTGAACGCCGGTAACTCTGGGCCGGATTTAACGGTTATGAACCCAGCAAGGAAATTAAATCCCAACGGCGATAGGAGCAACATGCCACCCCCCAAGGCGACATTCGGACGTGATAAGCTAATCGGTCAAACGGTTACGATTAGAAAGGGAGGCTTCAAGGGCGTGCTTGGTCGTGTTAAAGATACTACAGACACGCACGCTCGTGTGGAGCTGCACAGCAAGGGTAAAGTCATCAGCGTATTGAAGAGCGATGTTACGGTCCGCGATAGTATTACTGGGCGCGAAATCAAAAACTACGACACACGCCGCCCTGGTCAAGGGGGACTTCCTGGAAGACCTGCCCAAGGGAACTCGGACTGGAGTGGGGGTCGCACTCCTGTGGGTGGAGCCTCATCACGAACTCCTGCCTGGAAGACACCGTCTGCTGGAGCCAGTGGCGGACGCACCCCCGCGTGGAGTAAAGGTGGTGACGGCGGTCGAACGCCAGCGTGGGCAGATGGTTCCCGCACTGTCAATCCTTATGATGGTAGCAGAACTTCTTACGGTTCCGGAAGCCGCACACCTGCTTGGTCTTCAGGCGCCAAAACACCAGCACCTGATCACTTTAGCCACGGATCCAAGACACCTGCGTACGGTGGTGGTAGCGGTGACAACTGGGGTTCCAAAACACCTTACGGCGCTTCTGCGGCCACTCCAGGAGCCAGCGGAAACGATACTTGGGGCTACACCCCTGGTGCAAGCGGATCGTCAAACGCTTACGATGCGCCAACTCCCGGTGCTGGTCTACTAGGCGCTCCTACTCCCGGTGCCATGAATGCCCCAACTCCTGGTGCTTACAACGCGCCTACTCCTGGTGCAATGAATGCGCCCACTCCCGGCGCCGGGTGGCAAGGCGGATGGGGAGCTGACTCAGCACCCACTCCTGCTGCGGCTGCCCCGACACCAGCAGCAAGCGGCTTTGCCTCCTCAAGCGGGTATTACGGAGCGCCTACCCCCGGCGCCTACAACGCAGAAACGCCGGCTGCAGGCCCCCGGTACACTGACGACGACTAGATTTTTTTTTTGCAGGGTGGTGATTATTAAAGAAAAGGAAAGCTACGGAATAGTGGAGATGGCGTGGAGTTTGCACACATATATTGCTTTTTTTGGAGAGTGAGAGCAAGAGTGAGAGAGAGAGAGATGCAGATGCAGTACCTTGTATGTACTATTAGGACAAACCCAAACCGTAGTCTTTCCTAATTGATGATTGCATTTCTGGATGTCTGAGGTCGATCTCTTTGGTTTTTGTGCTTGGCTTGGGTACTTGACACTTGATTTTGCAAGCATGGCATACTGTAAATTCATACTCAGATAACTGAAGACTAACGATCGTGTACCTACACAATATTGTCTCCCAAGGTGCCCTTAAGGGTAAAATAGGTAGGTATACATACTACTCCGCTCGCGTCGGGGATGTTGGATTGGCCGTGTGTGCCTGTCTTTCCCACATGAATCTCTTTTCGCCACTTGTCCACGCAATCTATACTTACTTCGTTTGTGAACGCAGTGGGGGAGGCGCTCAACAGTAATGGCGACTCTTCGAAATCCCGTTTCAAGCGCGTAGACGAAGACTGCCAGGGGATATGTATCTGATCGGGACGCACTGTCGGGATGGCTACGACTTGCGCGTATACTCGCCAGTGGGTCCGACCCGGTCTGCTGTGTACCGAAAAGGTGCCCTACCTCATGTGAGGGTCACGGGATCGATATTGACGCTTCCTACCAGGACACTTCTGTGGGGAGCGGAGTGGTACTGTATGTATCTGTGTTGAAAGCGGAGCCGGGGGAGCCACGGCTGCGAAACGGGGCATTGTATGGGATGTGCAATATCCCGGGTTGGCGACGAGGCTTGTGTTAGCATCGCGAGGATTAGTTATTGGTCGTGATGGCGGTTCTTGCGCGGCAAGTTTTTAAATTTTGAGATATGCGGGTTATGTTTCCGGAGGCTAGGCGGCGCTGTGGGAGAAGCTTGCGTGTGAGAGAAATAGCGTGTGTTATCTTGTTTTTCGATGGGGTGTGAACTACGGTGTGCTTAGTTGAAGGGCTACGAAAGGCACTGAGATAGGATGTTATCATCAACAGGGCGTCCTTTACGGTACTGATATTCCAATTCATATTAAGAAAATATCACATATTCAATGTTTAGTAGCTTTCGACCCGTTCGGTTTTTTTTTTTTTTTTTTTTTTATTATGCTTTGGCAAAGCTTTATGCCATATCACTTCACTTATACAAGTATCTAAGTCTAGCTAGCTATAGATGGAAGAGGACTATTTTAAGTACCAGATGTAGTTTACTTGCTGTAGAGATCCTTGAATTGAGGTAATTGAAATGTCGGCAACAAAGGAAAGAAGACGTTGAAAGTTTTACTGTTTAAAGAGAGTATAGAGCCACCCTAACTATTCCAGCCATCATATCTCCCTGGTCTCGACATAAAAGGACCGTTACTCGTAGCAGATACCAGCTATAAAATATGCAGTGCCAAGCAAGTCCGCATTACATAGGAAAAGCCATTACCTGTGAAGCCGAGCATCGAAAATTCCACCCACCCAATTTCTTTTTAAGCCAGAATGCGGTATTGTTGAATACAACGTAGTTCGTGTAAAAGGCGAGAATACCTGAACAGGCAGATTAGAGGATAAGTCCCAGGAACATGGTAGGATCGCGTTTTAGCTTTGCTCGTTTTGTTGTATGTAGGGAAGGTCCGTATTCTCGGTGTCTATACGTAGGGGATACTCGAATCCCGCCCAGCTGTTGCTCATATTGCCATAAGACCAATGATACTCGGATTGGTCCAACACCAGAGTTTGAGAAGGGCCAGGCATGGGATTGTGTGGGACTCTGGTTAGCTGATTCGTCCCGTATCCGGGGAAATTCGGCGGCCCATAGCTCATTCCTGGTGGCATCTGTGGTTGAAGCATCCTGTACTGAGGTTGGGGCTCTCTTATAAGCATCGGTTGGCTGTTCTGCCTGGTCATCTTTGGGACTGGCATATGTCGTTGGACTACGGTTGTCAAGTTTGGACTGCTGATAACTGGAGTGGAAGGCATGGTGATTTGGGTCGCTGTCTGGCCGCTAGATGAAGAATTCCCTAAGGAAGGTGTCTCGTTCACACTCATGTGAATATTGTAAGCCATTTGAGCCATCGAGTTTATACGGCTTTTCATCAACACCTCCTGTCCTTGGATAAACTGAATATCACCAGAAAAAGTTCCGTGGTCCAAGATTCGTTGGAATAAGTTTGCAAAGCCCTGAGTGCTTGCTGGCGCTGGTAATGACCGAATGCCTATGGTGGTTCGTTCGGCCCCTAGCAAAAAGTCAGACTGAGTTATAACCAGATGCACCACTGTTTTCCGCCAGAAAAACTCACAAGGATGTGGGGGGCGAGTCTTTCCTGGGTAAATCGTGTCCCAAATGTTGAACCATTTTTCAACTTCTGAAATCTTCTGCCTCTTTCTGCCTCCGCTTCTGTCCAGCAGTGTCCATTGCTCCATGTTTATGCCCGAGTTGCCTTCAGCGCTACCCACGGCACATGGCTCCAACTGCTGGCGATGTCTTCTCAGGTCAGAGACACTGTCTTCGATGGGTTTCCCTTTCCCCGAGAAGTTCCTATAGCAACGCTCACATTGGATTAACAAGTGCTTCCGTTTGATATGCTCTCTCGATAATAATTAGTTCATTTTCTTCGGTACTTGCGACGGGTCCTCACTTTAAACGTTGAATCGTCTTGTATCCTGACTCGCATACTCGATATTGATCTCCAGTGTCAGGGTTACTGCAGAACCGACGCGGATCGGACTTATTGAAAGGGCAAGCGTATCGCCCCCTTTGCTCGCCTGATATTGAAGCATCGTCGTGGTTTTCAGGAGAACCACTTCCCTCCCCCTCCTCCCTTTCACCCTCTTCGTCATCCGAGCCCCCTCCTCTTGCACCTGAGAATCGCTGCTTCTTGCGGGACTGGGAAGATCTTTTGCCTGCGCTGGAATTCGGAAACGATTGGCGCGAATTCTCCCCCGAACCAGGTGATGCTTGGCAGGTAACGACGCCTTTTTGCCAACCTCCAATTCTCCGCGCTTCGCTGTGGACACGGTCTTTATGCAATTCCATAATCAGCGATGCGGCAAAGTCGAGAGCGGGAACATTCATCAGCACCGCAGTCTCGATCTTGTCCGGCTCCCCACCCCATTCGTCGTCGTCCGAATCGAAATCGTCGTCTTCGCATTCGCTGTTAAATTCCTCGTCTATACTTTGACTAGACGTGCTTGGATGCTCCAGGGATGAGTCGTTTTCGTCGTTATTGTCATATAATATCCGCTTCGCATCTGCATTTCTCGCATCATCGTGATAGTCGCTACCCATTATTTCTGTGAGTATAGGTTCGAGATATCTTAAAAACTTGAAAAATCAACGATAGAAGATGTTAGATAGAATAGATAGATAAAGGTAACTCACTGCGCCTCTGGAAGAGGGGGTGGGTTATGGGCTTCGTCGTCGCTATCGGATGCTCTCTCACATCGTTCGGTCACATTCAATTCCGGTTCTACAAACAGGTCATCCTTGAAGGAAGCTGGGCTTGCTTCCGAGTACACAGCCGAGTTTTGATCCCAGCAAAAACTTTCGACAGTACTTGGACTGTCAGACCTGGTTGACAACGCGCCGATGCGGTGAAGCGAGTTGGGATTTGAGCCTTTAATGAAGTCGATGTCGGCATTGGCTCCGGAATCACCTTGGGTGTGTAACTTTTTGTCAGCTTTTCCAACCGGTGAGCAGAGAAGCATCACGTCTCGTTCCGTGGACGATCCCATATCGACTGCTTCTACCAATAGAGAGAGCAGTCGTAGTATAATCCAATATGCACAGGAGTCATAGCTTCCTGGCCAGTTCCCAAACTATCTTGTTTCCGCAGCTATCGGTGAGCCTTGCTAGATCGTGATCAAGATAATAAGTAGGTAACTATATTACGATCCTTTCACAGCATGCTCTGTTGGCCTGGGTGAAGAATAAATGCCAGCGAGGGATTAAATCACAAAGATAGGTTATGGCAGGGGTAAAACATGAAGCTGACACCCAGAGCCTCACGCATTTGCGCAAGAGCTTTTCCTGCTGCGCAGACGAGTGACAATCCTACACAAAAATGCACTTTTTACAGAAAGGTTCCACCAATAACCTCGACTCGTCTTAATACTAACCCGATGCAATGTTTCAATCTTATGCCGCAGCACTTCACGGCGCAAATGCGCCGCAATCAGTATCGGCACTGAGACGGCATCAACGTAAGCTAGTTTCGATATATGATAATCCGAACAAGTTGATTTTATTGACTGGCGGGATTAGCGTAGTATCCGGACTGACACTAACATACGGAATGTTCCCTTAAGCTTACACTCGACGCGCACAGGGTATCGTGGTAGGGTATCGTGTGTGTTACACGAGACCACATCCTTGGTGTGAGTTAAGGACGACTTTAGACTCTGGGGTAGTTTCACATGACTCGAACAATGTGCGATCAAATCGTCCAACTCTCATCGGTGAAGCTATTAAGTTGTTTCTTGCTCGTGAAAACGAGTATCTGTTTAGACTAGACTACGGCGTATTCCCAACATACGCGCAAGCAACTTCAAGATTGATCACATTACCCTTTGCCCCATAGGGTGGCAAATAGGGTGGGAGATAGGTGGACTTGTAATTTAAAGAATACCCTTAGACACTATCGCGTATAACTTATTGAACGGAATCAAAGAGAGCCCACCTAGGAGTAGGGAGGCAATCACATGGGAAGAAACACGCAATCTAATAGTACGCCAATGATGCGCATTTCTGTAAACGAAAAGATATGATCATTGCCCTATTGGATCAGTTAGAGGATGTAGATATGTGATATGGTATTATAAAGATAGGGTGTTAAGCATAGGCCATATTAACCATTCCCTGGTATCGTACCCTGGACAAACGGCGTATTGGATAGAAATTCGCACGCGAGATATAGTTGAGTCATCAACACAACATTTCATGCACACAATAATGCGCTTCGGCTTAAGGGTAACTGTACAATGGCGAGTTTTTTCTCAGTGCTTTTCAATTATCTTCGCATCTGCGTGGCATTCGCCGTGGTTCGTTCGCTATTGACTAACCGCGTTTTTAACACTCAAGTGCGAAGTTCGTCGTGAAGCACACTGCAACACTTGCGAATATTGATGAAGAGGGCTTAGAATGAGTAGTACGGGCCATAAC
Source organism: Daldinia bambusicola (assembly GCA_022478815.1). Lineage (NCBI taxonomy): Eukaryota > Fungi > Ascomycota > Sordariomycetes > Xylariales > Hypoxylaceae > Daldinia > Daldinia bambusicola. The sequence goes on from MU284121.1 coordinate 127,627, forward strand.
ATGAGCCGCACAAACGCCTATAGTCTAAGTCCTCTTAGTACGATCGAAAATTATATATAGGGCATCACACCTCAGAGCTGCCTTGATTTCCAGCTTCCAACTTCTCAACTCAACTCAACTCAACTCAATTCAATTCAACTTCGACTCTCTTCGGTTCAAACAAATTTCAACGCCAAAATAAGTCATCAGAACTTTAATAAAGTTTTCAACTCCTTCTACAAAGTCAAGATGCTTCCAACCATCAACATGAAGAACACTAGCAAGACGACCAACAAGAAGCCTACAAGGAAGGGTGATGACCAGACTTCCTCTGGCGACCCTGGTGAGTAACATTCGAAGTCCATCACTTGGAAGCTATAGCTAACAAATCAGGCCTCGGAAAATAAATATCACCGTACCAGAGTTTATACCCAGGGTGGAAGATGGCATCACGCAGTTTCCCATGCTTTACCCTCATACTTCAGCACGGCAGCGGGGGTATCAAGATGCCAAGGACTGACAATTTACGACAACTTAGCTTGGCTTATAGGGTATAAGCATCTCACCCCATGAATGGGTAGATACTTGTATATGTTACGGGCTGGAACCCGAAAGACACCGAAATAATTGGATTGTCGAAGGAACTCCATCCTACCTAATTGAGGGACCCTGTGGCTATACATACAGAAAGTATACTTTATCCTCGATATATCATTCAGGATCCCAACTACTTGTCTATTATCATTATGGCTTATTAGTCTATAATATAATTGATTATAATTACCTACAAATACTACTACGTCGTTCTTGTCAGGTGACTGAGTGCAACGCAGTGAAAGACTGCTAAAGAACTTGGCGGCAAAACAGCCAAATTAACGCACCCTTTTCTTCTGCTTTACCAAAGCCTCAAAGCACGTCTAGATCTCGAAATGGACTGACATCTGTTGATGCTACTTAATGTTCGTACGGTGTTCGTGCGATTCTTCTCAAGCCTCTGGAGTTGCGTGCATCAGGGGCAGGTCAGCTGACCAGAAGGTGTAGTAGTAAGTGACTGAGCGGCATAGTATCAAGTGTAGAACAAGGACGTGATGAAGTTGCCTAGTAATATTAAAGTCATCGTAACTCGTTATTTTTTGCGTAGTCTGTAACTACCTGACCTAACGTCTACTAATTGGTGCCATACTGCTATACCCCTATTTCAGGAGAAGAACTTGTTCTTTGGACGCTTGAGGCCCAGATGCTCTCGTAGAGTCGTCCCCTCGTAATCCTTACGGAAGATACCTCGCCTCTGCAGCTCCGGAATCAAGCGCTCAACTACATCATCGAGACCTTGCGGCAAGAAAGGGAAGACAACATTGAAACCATCTGAGCCTTCCTCTACAAGCCACTGCTCCATCTCATCAGCCACCGTCTGCACTGTCCCGACAAACGCCAGACCAGAATACCCTCCATATCTCTGCGCAAGTTGGCGGACGGTAAGACCTTCCGTCGCCGCGAGCTTCAATACGGTTTCGCGACTGGATTTGCTCGCATTGGTCTCTGGAAGCTCCGTCGGCAGAGGGCCGTCCGGATCTAAGTTGGAGGCGTCGTAGCCAAGCGCAATGGACAGCGAGGCGATAGAGCTCTCGTAATGTACCAGACTGTCTAACTTCAGCCGCTTGGCCCGAGCTTCCTCCACCGTGTCGCCGATGATGATGAACGCCGCAGGTAGTAACTTGATATCATCGGGGGTCCGACCCACAGCAGCAAGCCGGCCCTTGACGTCTTTGAAGAACTCTTTGCCCGCCGCGAGATTGCGCGGTGCGCAGAATACGACCTCCGCCGTCTCGGCAGCGAGCTGCTTGCCGGGTTCCGATGCGCCGGCTTGCACGATCACGGGCCACCCCTGGGGCGGACGCGCAATGTTCAACGGGCCGCGGACGTGGAGCTCGGCTCCGTGATGGTCGAGAACGTGCAGGCGTTCGGGGTTGAAGAAAATGCCGCTTTCGGCATCGCGTATAAATGCGTCGTCGGCGAAGCTGTCCCAAAGGCCCGTCACCACATCGTAGAACTCGCGGGCCCGCGCATAGCGCTCGCCGTGCTCTTTATGCTCGTCCTGGCCGAAGTTGCGCGCCGAATCCGGGTTGGCCGTTGTGACGATGTTCCAGCCGGCGCGGCCTCCGCTCAGGTGGTCGAGCGACGCGAAGCGCCTTGCGATATGGTACGGCGCATCATACGTCGTCGAGGCAGTAGCGACGAGGCCGATGCGCTCGGTCACCGCGGCCAGACTCGATAGCAGAGTAAACGGCTCGAACGACGTGACGGTGTGACTACGCCGGAGCGCCTCGATCGGCATGTTCAATACAGCCAGGTGGTCGGCCATGAAAAACGCGTCAAACTTGGCGGCTTCTAATTTCTGCGCGAACGACTTGATGTGCTGGAAGTTGAAGTTGGCGTCGGGATAGGCGCCGGGGTATCGCCATGCTCCCGTGTGCAAGCTCACAGGGCGCATAAAAGCGCCGAGGTGAAGCTGCTTCTTCTTCTGTTGCTGTTGTTGTTCGGCCATAGTCTCTTATTCGTGTCTCTCTTGCTACTTCCTACGGACTTACAAGGCTCCTCTCTGCGACGGGGACGCACCGTTCTTCTACGTTATAAGGTGGGCTCCGGTCTGCCCGGATCGGCTTATACACCGTGAGATGTCGCCATTACTGAGGGGTATGGCGAAAGATCCGGGAAGCCAACCCCAAAGCCCGATAGATAGGTGCTACATAAATTGGTGGCAGTCGGGCTTAGCCATTGCTTTCGATATCAGTATTAACTTACAAATCAAGTAAGATGTTGGCTGCTGAAATAACCATTGGAGGATTACTACGCCAATTCCATTCGCATCTTTGGTATCATTTACAACGGCAGGCGATATAACCAAAAACCCGCCAAACCACCAAACTAACAAAATCACATAATCACATAATACACATAATCACATAATCACATAATCACATAATCACATAATCACATAATTTACATAATCACATAATCACATAATCATTATATTCACCTATAAAATTTCCAAATAAAAATAACATATTTATTACATATATTAATACTTATTTAAAAAAAATTAAATTTCAAATTTTACATTTTTTATTAAAATAATAAAAAATAAATCCTTAATATTATTATATTTTTTATATATCTTTTTACCTATAATTGTAATTTAATTTTTATATAATAAATTTAAAAAAATATAATTACTTTTTTAATAAATATATACATTAAAATTAAACAATTAAAACATTTTTTCATATATAAACATTATTAAAAGTAATAAAAATTTAAATACACTTTAACCATTATAATTATTATAATTAAAACTATTATCGTTATTACTTAAATTTAATATAAAGGTTAAAAACATTAATATAATATATTATAAAAAATATTTAAAATTTTAATTGTAATTATTAAAGAAGTAATTATTTTCATTTAAATAATTAAAATTTAAACTATTATAATTATTAAATTTAAACTTATTATTATTAAATTACCATTCCATCTCCTTTATATACCATAAATAATAAAGTTTATACCATTTATTAAAAATAAAATTAATTTTAATAACATAATTATTTAATTACTTTTACCCTTTTCCACTAATAATTATAATAAATAATTTATTAATTTTATTACCTAATATTATTATTAAACTTAAATTTAATTATATTATTAATGATTACTTAATTTCAATTAATTATTAACATAATATAACCTTTTTTTATTATTATAAAGTTATATATTACAGGATATAAGCTTTTATTATTATTATAATTACTTAAATTTTTTAAAAAAAAAAGAATAAAATCATTAAAATATAAATAAAAAATATTAATATTTAAATTATTAATATTTAACATGTTAATACTTAAGGTTTTAAAATAAATAATAATAATTAAAATATATTATATTTTTAAAATTACTTATAATTTAAACATTTTTATTAAATAAATTTAATTATAAAAAAAAAATATAATTAAGTAAAGTTTATTTATAATATATAATTAATATAATTTAAAAAAATAAAAGAAAAAATAACTTAATTATTAATAAATAAAAGAATATAAAAAAAATACTATTTAATAAAAATAAAATCATTAGTAAATATTATTTTACTTTTTAATTTAACACATTTAAATAAAAAAAAAAAACCTTAATTTTCTTTTTTTTAACTTTTATTAACCTTTTATACATTACTTATAATAATATAATAAATATAATAAATAATTTTATAATTTAAAAAGTTATAATTTAAAATATAAAAAATTAATAATTTAATAAATAAGGTATATTTTAAATAATAAATTATAATTTTCTTTTTTAAGTTTTATTATTTTACCCTTTTAAGTATTAATAGTGTTAAAGTATAAAATAATTAATATTTTATTATAAAAAAAAAAAATAAAATTTTATATATAAATTATATTATTAAATTTATATTATTAAAAAAAATATAAATAAAAAAAAATTTAAATATTATTTTTTTAATAATTTGATTTAAATTTTATATTTTTTTATTACCAATTAAAAATAAGTATTATAATTATAAACTAAAAGCCTTTTATATAATAAATTATAAAAACTTAACTTTAAAATTAAATAATTTTTAAGTTAATTAATTTAATATAATATTTTTTTTAAAAGTTAAGTAATAATAATTTATAGAATTAATTATTATTATAATTATATATAATTTTTATATAATTTATATAAGTAATTAAAAACATTATAATTAATGGCATTTTTAATAAAAAGCTTTAACCATTTAATTGTAAACCGGAAATTAAAAGTTTTATAAAATAGGTAATATTTTATTTAATATAAATATATATCATTTAATATTATTTATTACTTTAAATAAAAACTAATTAATATATATTAATATAATAAAATTACTTATTATAAAAAATATATTTAATATATTAAAACCTTATATTAAATTTTAAGATAATTCCACTTTACTTTTTTTTACTAATTTCTTTTATTTCTTATAATAAGTAGCATTACTAAATTAATATAAACCATTATAATTTATAATATATTTAATTATTTAACTTTATAATATTTAAATTAACTTTATATTATTAATTTTTATTAATTTATAAATAACTTTTTTTAATAAATATATTTATATTATTTTATTAATTAAATATAAAAAAATTTAAAATTAAAAAAAAAAAAAAAATTTATATTATTATTTTACTATATTAATTTCTTTACATACATTTCCTTTTCTTTTATTAAAACCTAAAACCGTTTTTATAATGTAAATATAATTTAAATAAAATTTCCTTTAAAATAAATCTTATAATACATTATATTAATTAACTTTAATTAAATTAAAAAATCATTTTTAATAAACCATACCTCATTATAACATTTAAAAACCAAAAATGCTTTATTTCCTTAAGGCACTATATTTTTACACTTTTATTTCGATTAAGTGATTTGTTTTTTTTAAGGTGATTATTTATGATTATTAGGAAATTAGGTTTGAATTTACTTTAATTGTTTTAATTATAATCTTATTAATTTATTTAAAAGTTTTTTTAAAGGTTTTTAATTTTACTTTTATGGTTAAAATAAGTTATAAAAGTTATGAAACTTATATATAAAGATATTAGGATTTAATTTATTATTAATAATCATAATATTATAAATTGGTTTAAATAATAATATAAAAGTTAGTAATAAGTTAATTTATAATATCTTTAAATAAAAAATAAAGGTATTTATAAAATTTCTTTAATTTATAATAAAATTATTAATTTGAATATACTTTAATATATTATTATATATTACTTTAAGGTTAAATATTACCACAATTATATCTTTAAAAATTATTAGTAAAGGAATTAAAAAAAAAAAATTATTAATATTAATATATATATTTTTTAATAATTCTTTAAAGGTAAAATTATTAAAAAGTTAATTATTATACGTTAAATTATTTATATATATTTTAAAATTAAATGTTATTATGGTTATATCTTTAAAAGTTATTAATAAAGAAATTAAAAAAGAAAAACTATTAATGTTAATATATATACTTTTTAATAATTTCTTAAGGGTAAAATTATTAAAAAGTTAATCGTTACGCGTTAAGTTATTTACATATACCTTAGGGTTAAATGTTATTACGGTTATATCTTTAAGAATTACTAATAAAAGAATTAAAAAAAAAAAATAGTTAATATTAACATACGTACTTTTTAATAATTTCTTAAGGGTAAAACTATTAAAAAATTAATTATTACACGTTAAATCATTTATATACTTTATATAATCATTTATTAAACGGAATTATTATTTATCATAATTTACACTAAAACTTTATAAATAAGCAATTATTAAGAAAAGATTTAATAAAAGCATTAGTTTATTTTTAATAAATCCTTAATTATATTAAAAATAATTTAAATTAATATTATTTTTAATATATTTATTTAAGGTATTAATAATAATTATTTTAACTTTAATATTAAAAATATTAACATTAATAAATAAGAAATATTTATTATTTACAATTATTTCCTAATTGGTTTGGTATAAATATAATAGAAAATTTATTTATTTATCTATTTTAAAGGAATTATTAAAAAATCTTTAAAGTTATAAATCCTTTAATTTTAGTTTTTTCTTTTCATATTCATAAAAAATATAAAATTTAAATATATAGATATTATTATTTAATAAAGGATTATAAATTAACTAAAGTATTATTAAAAGAATAATTATTTTAAATATTTACTTAACCTAAATTTTTATTATATTTTTTTTTTTTAACCTTTATTATTATTTTTATTAATTTTCTATATAAATCTAAAATAAAGAAATATTTTTAAAGTTCTTTTTAACTTTTTTATTTAGAAAACCAATATTAAATATATTTATAATAACATTTAATAATTAAAAATACATGTTCTTAATTATAATATAAATTTTATACAATCTTTTAAATAAAAATTATTCCCGTATTTATCTTTTTAAATTAAAAAAAAAAAACAATTTTACAATTAAGTTTTTACAAATATAAGAATTAATGAATATTATTTATATATAATTTATTATTTCCAAAAACCATATTTATTATTTTATATTTTAAAGCTTTTTAAATATTAATTATAAATAAGTAATAAGTGAAAAAACAAGAAATAAATCTCTTAAAAAAATAATTAAATTACTTAAAAAAAATCTAATAATATTTAATTAATATTATAAATAATAATAATTTATAATATAAAAATTAAAAAAAGTTAAATAAAAGCTATTTTTATTTTATTATAATTTTTGGTTATAATTTTAAATATAAATAAATATATTAAAAACCTATTATAACCTAACATTACATAGATTTTTAACACTTATAAGATTATTCTTTTATTACCCATTTTAAAGGATTATTTTAAATTTATTAATTATTATATTTAAAAATAACTTTATTTTAAAAGGGAAATTAAAGATGTTTTATTATTTATTTCCTACTTTACTTTTACAAAATTAATTTATTTTTATAATTTAAAATCCCTAAAAATTATTATAAGATTTTAATAAATTTATATATATAAGCTAGTACTAACCAAATTAATTAACCTTACATTATATTTAATGTTAAGTAAAAAAACCTTATAATAAAAAAATTACCATTTTAATTTATAAATAATCAAATAATATAATTAAACTAATATTAATTACAAATATTAAATTACTTTAAATAAATCAATTAATAATATAAAATTTTAATTAATATATTTTATTTACTTATAAAAAAATATAAAACTTATATTATTTTATATATAATAAATAAATAAATGTTATTAATTAAAATTATTAAATCCTAATATTTTAATACTTAATTTATCCTTAACTTTTAAATTATATAATATAACTTAAAAATTAATTAAAATAATGATGTATAATATCTTACTTAATTATTAATTAAAACCTCTTAATATAATTAATTAATTTACTTTATTTCTTATATTTAAAAAAATGTAATTATTAAAAAATTACCAAGGCTTTACACATTAATATAATTTTATTATTTTAAGCTTTATATAATTATATTATTAATCCCTTTCCCTTTATTAATAATGCCTTATTAAGATTTTAAATTTATTTAATACATTATATTATAAGGATTAAAAACTAACTTAAATACTTAAATACCTAAAGTATAAAATTATATAAATTAAATTTTTATAATATCTAAAAAAAAGGTTAATTATTTACTTTAAGTAATAATTTTAATAAAATTATTTTAATTTATATATATCACATATTCAATCCTCACTTTAATATTAATTATATTAATTATAATATATTAAAAAACATTATAAAATATTAATATTATAAAGATTAATATTATAGATAATATTTTAATATTAAAAATGTTTAATTAATAAGATAATTATATAATAATAAAAAATATACTTAATAAAAATTATATTATTTATAATAAAATAACTTTATTTTTATAAAACATTTTAAATTATTTATTTTAATAATATATTATAATTATATATTTTTTATTTTAAATATAAAACTTATTTAAAATCTTAATATTATTTTTTTCCATTAACTATCTTTTTATAATAACCTTAAATATATACTCTATATTATTATTATATATTATATTTTCAAATTAATATTTTATTAAAAAGACCTTATTATAAAGTAATTAATTTATATTATTTCTTTTAAATATTAACCTTTTTAAATTATAAAACATTATAATAATAGGGATAAATAATTAATACATTTTTTAAAAACTCTTTAAAATTTATAAATATTTGGTTAACTTTAAGTATATAAAAATATATAACTTACTTTAATATTAAATTATAAGTAAATCTAATAATTTAAGTATTTATAAATTAATAAAATTACTTAAAAATATTTATATTTTTATAATTAACTATTTCTTTTTTTATTTTAATTAAAACTATATATTTTAAATTAAATATTTATTTATTTTAAATTTTTATAATTTTTTATTTCTAAGTTATATTTCTAATTATTTTAGAAATATTAAATAAACCCTTTTTAACAAATAAATCATTTATATCCTCTTAAATTAAATTAATATATTTTAAAATATAAACTTTAATTCTATTTATACTTTAATTAATATTAGTAAAAATTAAATAAAAAAAAACGTTAAATTAAATAATATACTATTATAACTAATAATTCTTTAAGCAATAAATAATTTCTAATATTATATTAATAAAATTTAAAATATTTTATTAGGTTACCTAATTTTTTTTAAAGAAGTACCTTATATGAAAGTCATATTTTAAGCTTAAATATAGTGGATTAAAACGAAATAAAGATTAAAGGTAAAAAAAGGGGTAAAAGTAAAAAAGGGATTAAAGGTATAAAAAGGCTTAAAAGTAAAAAAGGATTTAAAAATAAAAAAAAAGCTTAAAAGTAAAAGGGTGATTAAAAATGAAAAAGGGATTAAAAATAAAAAAGGGATTAAAAATAAAAGGGGGATTAAAAATAAAAAAAAAATAAAATTAACATTTTTTAAAAGATTTAAATAAAAGTATTAATATATAATTATATAAATTTTATATATTAATTTCTTTATATGCATCTTTTAAAATAATTAAAGGTTATTATTATTAAAAAAATTTTTTACTTTAAGTAAATTATATTTAATAATATTAATTATATATAATTTTAATACTTATATTTTTATAACTTTTTAAGTAAAAATATATTTTACAGCTTTATAAAAAATTATATCTTATAAAGGTTAATAATAAAAGATAATCTTTATTTATAAAAAATCTTATAAAGATTTTTAAATATATATTTAAAATATAAAAATTTAAATATTATTTATTTAAAAGTAAATTATTAATTATAAAAGTATTTTATATATATTATAAAAATTATATTAATTTTACCTTTATATTTTATTTTAATTAAAATTAACTATTCTTTATTCCTTATACTTTAATAATAATATATATAGTAAAAGGTTTTTAATATAAAATTAATATTTGCAATAAATCAATTATAACTTAATATTACAACTATTTATTTTTAAATAAAACTCTTTTTAACCTTATTAAATTAATTTAAAACAACCTTACCTACTATAATAATATCATTAAAGATAATATTACCTTTTAATTTAATTAATTTTATAAATTTTAATTATTAATTATAAAGAAAATTATTTTCTTAATAATTTTAAACTTTTTTTTACCTTTATTTAAGTAATTCATATATTAATTAATAAATTTATAAAGTAATAAAAGTAAATTTACTTTATTAAAATTAAATCCATTTATTTAAAGGGTATTTATATAGAAAATTTATTTTAATTTAGATTTTATTATATTTAATATGTGTATTAAATTTACTTTTCCCACCTAATTAATAATGGTAAAATAATAAGGTAAATTACAAATTAAATAATAATCACTTTTAATTTTTAATCTTATATATAAAGTTTTATAATTTAAATTAATTATTTAATTATACATATCTAATATAATATATATATCTTTATTTAATATAGCTTTTATTATATTTAATTAATTTGTTTTTTATATTTAATTAATAATAATAAAATAATAATATAAAATATAAATTAGGTAATAGTTAATTTTAATTATTTATATTATATATAAAATTTAATAATTTACTTTAAACACTTAATTGTACATATTTAGTAAAGTATATTTAACATCTTTAGTATAATGGTTTATTTTAATAACTTATTAATAATATATAAGAAATAATTGGAAAAAAATTAAATTAAAAAAACTTTAAAAAATGTTTTTTAAATTATAATAAGTTATTAATATAATATGTTCCTTTTAAGTTTTTTATATTAAATAATATATTATTATAAATATATAATAAAATATATAATAACTATTTAAATAATTTAAATTTTATATTTATTTTTTTTTTTTTTTTTTTTTTTTTTTTTTTTTTTTTGTTTTACGTTTAAAAAATCTAATAATAAATAATAGTTGTATAAAATAGATTATCTTATTTATAACCTAAAGTTTCTTAATAAATTAATTTTATATAATAATTCATTAATAATTAAAATAAATAAAATATATAAAATAAAATTTCTTAAATTTAATTTATATTAATAAAAAATTTATTAATTAAGGACTTTAAATTATTATTAAAAAGAAAAGATTTAACCACCTATATAATAATAGGTTATTTATTATAATCACTTATTTCATAAAATCACCAATTTTTATAAAGTTTTTAAAGAAAATCTTTTTAACTTTATTTAAAATATTAATATATTTTATTAAATTAATAAATTAAAAATCTTTCTCATCCATAAGGTAATAATTAATAAAAATATTTTATGAAACAGTTTTTATAAATTTATATCTCCTTTAAAATATTAATTATATCCTTAGGTAAAATAAAATACGTTATTTAATAATAATAAATAATAACTTTTTAAGCTTAAAAATAACCAAGTAAACATAATTATTTAAACTTTTTAAAAAACTAATTTTAAATATTAAAAAAATTTATAATTATTTTTAAGTAATTAATAATAAATAAAGAAAATTTTATAAATAAAAAAGATTTTATATTATTTTAAAGTTTATTAATATATTTTAATAAAAATTTAAAATTTTAATTAATATTATATAATTTAATTATTTTTTAAATATATATTTAGAAATTAATTATATTTTACTTAAAGAGGTAAATATAAATAAGTAATTTTATAAGGAAATGGATAATAGTGTTAATATTTTATATAATATTAATTATTACTCATTTTATACGTTCCATTATATTTTTATTTAATAATTCTGGATTATATTATTCCTTAATTATATATATTAAAAGATTTATATATATAAAAGGGTTATTAAGTTTTATATTATTAATAAGAATTATATTTTTTCTATTTTAAAAAAGATTAAAAGAATTGGAATTTATTAGAAATAAAAATATTAAAATTAATGTTTTATAAGTTATGTTACTTTAATAGTATAATTTGGTAAATTGGTTTAAATTTGGTATAATCCAGGTAAATTAATTTAAATCTAATATAATTTAAGTAATTAAGGTTTTAGTTTTATTACTTTAATGATATAAAGAATGGAAAAAAATAAAATTAATTAAAGGTTTTTAAAATATTATAATATTAGATTTATTATTATTATTAAATAATAAATAAATTAGGAATAAGTTTAATATAATTAAAATTACTATAATATTGGATTTAATGTTATTATAGGGCAAGGAATATAAAGTAAAATATTTAGTTATAAAGGGTGAAATGGTGATTATAATTAAAGTTTAAAAAATATTTATATTTTAAAATGGGTTAATATTAAGGTTAATTTTTAATATAGTTAATATAATTAAATTAAAAATGAAATATATAATTGTTTTTAATATTATATATATTAATTTTAAAAAATATTAAAAAGTAAATGTATAAGATTTAATAGGTAAATTAACTTATATATTTATATTTGTAAATTTTTAATTAAAAAGTAATTATTAAAATGTAAGTAAATATATATATATTTTATTATAATAGTATAAATATAAATATTATAAATTATTTTAATTTAAGGAATTAATTAATTAGGATAAAGAATGTTTTTATTATTAATTAAATAAAAGATATAAATATAATATATATTTTTAAATGGTTAAATTAATTTAAATATTTTAAATAATTTTTATAATTTTTATACTTATAATTTAACCTATTATTTTATATTTTATTATAAAGACTTTTTTAAGGAATTTAATAATACAAATTAAAGATTAAATTAAAAGGGAAGGTTTATTATAAATAACCATAATTTAATAATTTTAAAATAAATATTATATTCATATTATTAAATACATTTTATAATATTTTTTAAAAAAATGTAATATCCATAAATATTCTTAAAATATTAATGTTATAAATGCTAAGATTAATAATTATATAAATTAAAGCTTTATATAATAATAAATTATAAAATATATTAATTAAAAATTTAAAAATGATTAAAGTATATTAAAACGTAATATTTAACACTATATTTAAATAATTAAAGTATTTTATATGTAATTAACTAAATATATTAAATATAAAATCCTCTTTATCCAATATTATTTTTTTATAAGAAATTATAATAATAAGGAAATATTTAATTTACTAAAATATTTATATAAAATATTAATGGATTTTTATTATCTTTAAATCATTAAATATATTAATAATATAAAAAAAGTGGATTATTAATCCTAAAAAACAATAAATTTTAACAAATAAATTAAAAGTTTTTTTTAATTAATATTAATATATTTTAAATGTTTTTAATAATATAAATAAAATTCATGTATATAAGTTTATTTAAAAGATTGTTTAATTTCCTTTTAATAAAAATACGATTTAAGAAATATATTTAAATTATTATCCAAAAGTTATTATATAATAAAAGGATATTAATGTAAAAAAGTAAGGGAGGGTAAGATATAAAGTTCTTAAATTTAATTATATATAATGTATAAATAATTATTAAAAATTTTAATTTATAAGGTTTAAAATTTATATAAATATTAATATATATTCCCGTTAAATTATATAAATTAATATTAATTAATTAAACTTATAGTTAATAAATATCTTTTAATAATTCTTTAAAATTATTATTAATATTAATATACGATTTTAATTTATACAAATTAACCATAAAGTTAAAATACCATTATTAATTTAAATTTAATATTAATTAATTATATTTATTTAATTAAAAATTATATTAGATACTTTTAATAACATATAATGGGTTTTATAATAAGGTAATAATATTAGTGAATATTATATATAAAACGGGAATAAGGAAAATTAATTAATTAAATATTGGTAAAAATAGTTTTATTTAATGATTATTAATAAATGGATTATAAACACTTATTTAAATATAAATAATTATATAATATTTTAAATATTAAATATATTTAAATATATTTTAAAGAATTATTTTAATATAAGTTTTATTTTAATTATAATATCCATAATATAATAACATTATATATAATTTATAAACCTTTTTTACATAAAAATTTTATTAAATTTATAATAAAATGAAATAATTATTAGATTAGATTTTAATTAAAAAAGAATTATATTATCTATAATTATATAAATATATTATAATAAAATATATTAAATAATAATATAAAAAATTTTAAGATTTAATTTAATTTTAATCTTTAATTATTAAAATTAATAAAGAAATTAAAAAAACTAATAAAATGTTATAATTTTATAAGTTTTTTAAAGCTTTAAATGCAAAGGTTATATAATTAATAGCTTATAACTAACCCTTTAAAAAACATCAAAAATAGTTTAAACCACCCATATTTCCATAAATATCTTATATTAAAAGATTTTTTACAAAACTATTAAAAATAAAAAATATAATTAATATTAACTTATAATAAAATTCTTTAAAATGGGTTAAAATAATATAACATAAAGTTAAAAAAATTACGCACCAATTTATACATAATATTAATAAATAATTTAAAAAAGGATTAAAGGGATTTTAAATATAAAAACGTAAATTGTTTTAAAGAAAAAAATATTAGGTTTTCCAATTTTTCCAATTTTTTTAATAATTCCAATAATTCCAATAATTCCAATCCTACCATATTTAATTAAATAATTATTAAATAAATAAAGAATGTTAAACAATTTATTATTTAACATTTATTCTTCTCTTAAAAATTAAATTTTATATAATTTGATAATTTATTAAATATTCTAATATTATATATTTATTTTTAAAGTAAAAATTTAATATATTAAATTTTAATTATAAGTATATTATATATATTATAAATAATCTAATTATTTTTTAATTAAATAAATTAGATTTTATATATGTTAATTAAAAAGATAAATTAAATATTATAAATATATTAAATAGGAATTTAAGGTTAAAATTAATAATTAATGAAATATTATACATTTTAATTCTTAAATTTTCTTATAATTAATTTTAATATACTTATTTAATATTAAATATATTTTTTAAATCTTGTAAATATATAAATTATAATTAAAAAGTAAATTTTTAAATTAATAATAAAAAATTATAAAAATGGAAATTATAATTATATATATTTTTATTATATAATTACATATCCTTTAATAAATAAAATAATTTATAATTTAATAAAATAATTTAAATATATATCCTTTAATTAAAAAAAATAATATTACCTTAAATATTATTAATACTTTTAAATTTTAAAAAAAAAGATATTTCTTTTTTTTTTATAAAGGAAAGTATTAATTAAGATTTATTCTAAGGTAATAATAATAAAGAATTATAATACAAATTTAAATAATAATATATATCTTTAAAAACGTTTTAATTTATTTTAATTATATTAATAAATTTTAATAATTTAAATATATTAAAATAAGTTTTTAAAAAAGTAAAAACTTATATTTATTTAAGTTTTAAATAAATTAAACCTTTAATTATATTTATATTACCTTTAAAATTAATAAATTATTATTGTTTTTTTACCTTTTAAGTATTATAATTATTATAATATATAAGTATAATTTTAAATTTTATTTAATTATATTATTCTTTATCATTAATATAATTAGGTGGGGGTATATAAAAAAAACATATATATTAATAATTTAATATTTTAAAAATATTATTTTCATTAAATACAAATAAATTAAATGGTGATAAATAATATCTTAACTTATTATCTTTAAATAATATCTTATTATTAAAATTTATATTATTTTCATATAATATTTTTCTCTTATTATTTTTTAAGAACCTTAGGAAATAAATACGATTTAAACTAATTATAACATAATATATTTCTTAATTAAATAAGGTTTAGTAATTTTATTTTAATTAATTTAATTTATTATATATTCTAATTTTAATAGAAAATTTAAAAAAGCTTTAAAACCAAATAAAATTATTATTATTATATAATATCCATATAAAGTGGTAAAATAAAAATATTAAAGGGATACCTTATAAAATCGTAATTATAGTATTTTAATATTAATAAATATTTTAATAACTTATTATAAAATCCTTTTTAATATAAATTATATATAAATAAAAATAATAATTTTTAGGTTTTATAAAAGTAATAAACTTAGGGAATAGTATAAAATATTTATGATTTTAAAGGAAATGTAAGTTTTTTTATAATAAAATTTTATTCTTTTAATTTATAAGAATATTTTTATTAGGTGCAATTATTAATAATTGAATTTAGTTTTATATTGTTTAATTGATTTCTTGTTTAAAAATGATATACGCCATTTCCATTGCTTAATTAATAAAAGATAGGAAATAAAGCTATATTTTTAATTAAATGTTTGGTACTTTTAAAATGCTTGAACTTGCAAAGACTGTTACAATTTTAAAAGGATATGGTGGGTGTAAAGGTGGAATTTAATTATTAAATGTAAGAATAATAAAATAATATTCCCCACGCTTAAATATTAATGTTCTAGGTATAATAAAATAATATAATTTAATTAAAAGAATATTATTTATGGGGATTATTATACGGTTTAATTTATTAATAATTTTCAATAAAAAGGGTTTTATATAATTATTAGGATTCTTTTTTTTATTATTTTTTATATAATTATTAATTATAATATAATATTTATAATAAATTATTATATAAATTACCCTATTATCCATTATATAAAAAATTAATAAAGGATTAAAATTATTTATATAAATGTAATAAAGATAATAAATCATAATTTAATTATTAAAGCATATATTTTCTTTTATTATAATTAATGATAATTCACAGAAAAGTATTATATTCTTTAAAAATAATAGTGGTTTAATAAAAGGGTTTATTAAAATGTTTTAGGTAAAAGTAAATGAATTTATTAATATAAATTAATAAAATAAAAAATTTATAATTAAAGGAATTAAATTAAGTCTTATAATTCTTTTTATTTTTTTTATAATAAAGTTAGTAATTTTATTAAAAGGGTTATTACCTTTTAAATAGGTAAAGTTACATTTAAAATTAGATATAATAGGTTAATTAAATATTTTATAATTAATATATATAAAGAAACCTTATTTCTTAAAATGGAAAATCTTTTTATTTATTTATTTTTTAGAATAAAATAATTAAAAAGTAATATCTTTTTTTTCCCTATTTTTACATTAGTATTAGTATAATAATACCTAAAAAAATAATTAGTTTATCATTTAATGTAATTATATAAGCCATATTTATACTTAAGTATAATATATATATAAATTTTTAACTATAACCTTAAAAATATTAAACTTATATAAATAATATATAATATGATTTTTTTAATAATCACTTATTACACCATTATTTTATGTTATTAGCTAAGATAATGTGAACCATTATTATATAAATATTTATTTATTAAAAATATATATTTCAAATATAAAAAAAGGAACTTCTACTATTTAAGAAAATCCAATAAAAATGTAATGACATTATGTATAAATGAATTTCTTCTTTTAAAAATCTTAACTTTTAATATAATATCCCTTGTAAATTTAGGTATTGGATTTATTTTAATAAATAAATATAATAATGATTAATGAATTGTTTTTTTATAATGAAAAGTTATTTATATTAAAAGTTAATTAAATAATTTATATTTAAGAAATAATGGATATTTTCTTATTTATAATAATAATTAATTAATATTATATATTATATATAATATTTTAAAGATTTTTAAAAATATATATTATATATTTTATTTTAATAAAGTTTAAAACCACTATATTATATTTATTAAAAATGATATACCTTAATGGGTTAAATAAATATATAAGGTATAAAAACTTTAAATTTATAAAATTATAATTATAACTTTATAATTAAGTATAACTCATTTATAATTAATTACTTTATTTCACAATTAAGTATAAACTATTTATAAATAATTATTTTATTTTATAAATTATTTTAATGGTTTAAAAGAATGTTATTTTTATTTTATAAAAAAATGTTCTTTTATTAAAATTAATTTATATAAATTTATTAAAATGTATAAATATTTTAAAATCTTTTTTTTATCTTTTAAAATAAGTTAAAAAGATTTATTATATTATTAAAATGTTAGAAATAAATAAGTAAAAAACTGTTATATTAAAAAATAATTATATAAATATAATGGTTTTTAATAATTTATTTAATAATTTTAGTATATGGTTATTTATATTAATTTAATTTATCTTTTTTTAATTAAAATTATCTTTTAAATAAATTATTAATTATATTTCTTTAATTAATATGTTAGGTTTTAAATGGTTTTAAAAGTTATTTTATAATTTTTCTAAATATTTAAAATAAAGGAAAAAAACTTATAAACTTTTAAATATATATAATTTATTTTAAATATAGAATTTATAAAAATTTATTAAAAATCTTAATAAATCTTTTATCGAAAATTATTTTAGTGTTTATATAAAAGGATTATATATAAAGCTTATTTCTATTGTAAAATTTATTATTTAAGTTAAGAATAGAATTTTATTAAGTAAATTCTTAGATTTTATTTAAGATTTTTTTAATGAATATATAATTAATGGAAAAAGTAAAGTTAATTTTCTTAATTATACTTACATTAGTAAAATATATTCTCTTTATAAAATCCTATATTAAAAATATGTTAAATTTTTTATATTAGGTTTTATTAATATAAAATATAAAAATTAATTAATAAATATTAAAATAAATTAATAATATTATTATGGATATTAAAATAATATTAAAAATATTTAAATTCCTAATATAAAAGTTATTAAACCATTATTAATTTAAAAAAATAAATATCTTTAAGTTGAAATATTAAAAAAAACAATAAATTATAAAATTAAAAAAATTAAAATAACTTTTAAAATTAAAATTCATAAATTTTAATTTATAATTATAAAGTTTAAAAAAAATTTTAATATTAAATGTAAAAAGGTATATTAAAAGATTAGTAAAAAAATATTATCTTATTTTTGTAAAGTTATTTATTTTAATATTATTATTGAAAAATTAAAAATATTAATATTATTCCATTTCTTTTTTATTTGGGTTAATATGGATAATATTATATATAAATTAATATTTATGGATAAGGTTATTTATAAAGTTAAAAATAAGGAATGGGATTTAAAAATAGAAAAAGTGGTTAATTATTATAATAATATATAAATTAATTGTAAAAGTATAACCCTATTTAAAATAAATCTATTTTAATTTTTAGGTTAAGTATCTTTAAATATACTATAATAGTCACTCTTATTACCTATTTTAAATTTTTATTTAAAAAGAAATTTAAAAAGTTTTTTATAAGCCTTTCCTTTTATTACCATTAATTAAAATATTATAATTAATTATAAACATATATATAATATCTTTTTTAATATATATAATCATTTATAATTTATAATAAATAAAATTAAAATAATTATAAATGAAAATTAATAAATTATTATTATTATATATATAAATATTAATAATATTAAAAAAGTATTTTAAAATCCTTTAAATAAATAATTTTATAATAAAGTAATTAAAAAAAATGTAAAAATAATAAAAAAAAATAAAATATAAATAATAAATTATTTTAAATTTAAAATTATTTTTAATATATAAAAAAAGTAATTATATAAAAGCTTAGCTTTTAATTAATTAATTATAGATTAATATATATTTGATGAATTTTTTATAAAATTAATTAATTCCTTTTATAATTATATAAAAATATTAATAATTAATATTATTTAATAAAATGTGTTTTATATGATATTTTTATATTATTTATATCTTTTATAATCTTTATATGATAAAATGGTAAAAGATAATGTTATTAATTAAAGGGTGATTTTAAAGATTTAATTAATTATGAAATTTATAATATAATTAATGAAATATTAATAATTTAATTTTATTATATATATATGATTAAATTGAGGTTTTTGGTATTAAAATATTAATAGATAAGATGTATATTTTTTAAAAGAAAAAATGGAGGTAATATTAAATTATTTTAAAAAATATATATTTTTTTATTATATAAATATAAAAATTAAATATATTTATTAATAATAATGTAAATTATATTTATTTTATAATAAAAATTAAATTATATATTTATAAGAAAGTAAAAAATATAATTATGATTTTTAAAAATTTTATTAAATAATTATTATTAAAATACTTTATATTATTAAATGTAAAATAATTTAATAAAGGGTTTAAAAAATTATTAAGGTATGGGATTTATATTAAAATTGATAATACTAAATATAATTTATTATTTTAATATTTATAAAATATTAATAATTTTAAATTAGTAATAATTATTATATAAATTAAAGTATTTCTTAATAATCTTTATAATAAAAATATTATTTATAAAGATATATATTTTTAATATGATTTTAATGATATATATTAATATTTATATATTTAAGCTTTTTTCTTTTATTAAGAAATATTTTCTCTTTTCTTTCTTTTTTATTAATTTTTTTTATTATTTACTTTTTTATTATAATTATTTTTCTCCTATATTTAAATAATTTCATTATACTATTATATAATTATAATTTTTTTTATTATTAATAAATTAATATTAAAAATTATAAATATAAGGTTTTATATAAATAATATATAAATATAATAATATAATTACTTAAACCTTTTTTTATAAATAATGAAACTATATTAAAAATTAAAAAACTTTATATATATTATAATTTTATTTATTATAATTATATTTTAATCCTTATTTTATTATTTCTTTAATTAACATTTTTTAATAAATATAATTAAAAGTATTTAATATTATAAATATTAATATAATAATATAATTTATAATTTTATAAATAATATATTATATATTATAATTAATATTAATATATGTTAAATTAATGCTAAGGAATATTATTTTACTATTATTAAATTAAAGGATAATTACTATATTTAATTTAATTAACTTATTATAAAAAAAAATAATCAAAAATTATATAATAAATTTATTAATATAATTATAAATTAATTAATATTAAATATTAAGCTTACACATTTTATAACATATTATACCTTTTTCCATTTAAATAAAGTTAATTAATTTAGGTTTATATTAGTTTAATTTAATATTAATTTAAATACTAAAGTTAAGGTTATTAAAGAAAAAAAAGCTATTCTTAAATTTTAATATAATAAATGATAAATGGTTTATCGTTATTATATAAAATAAAAAAATAAAATCTTAAAAAGATTAATTATAAATAATATAATATTACATTTATTATAAAAGCTATTTTATTATAATTTTATATTTTTAAATTATTACCTTAAATTAATAAAAGGGTTTTATTATAAATATTAATATAATTAAAATTCCCAATTAAATTATATTATATTATTACTTAAGTTTATTATAAATATAAATAAATTTAAAATATAATTAATATTAATAAATAATTTAAATTTTATTTTACTTTTTAAATAAGTATAATTATAATTATATTTTATATTACTATCTTTAAGTATACTATTATAATTATTATTATTATTATTAAAAAAAAGAGAATAACCATTAAAGGTATTATTATTATTAAATTTATTCTCATTTCCATTATTATTATTATTAGTATTATTATTACTGTATTAATAATTGCTATTATTATTGATTTTTATCTTATTAATATATAATAAGAAAATTTAATTACTAATGCATTATTTATGGGTAATAAAATATTTAATATTATTATCTTTTTCCATCTATCCAATATATAGTGAAAAGATTTAATTTTTACTTAAGTATTCATTATTATTCTCATTAATATCTTTTTTAATAAAGTTATAATTTTTCAATATAAATTTATATTTAAATTCTTATAAAGTATTTAATTTTAATATAAGGATAAAGAAGTTTTTATTAAATAAAAAATAATAATCTTTATAAAAAAAGAATTTATTATTTAAAACATTATAAATAATATTTAGCATTTCTATTATAATAAATTAATATATTTGGTTTACTTTAAATTATACTTAAATAATATTAAATATTATATAAGTTAATTTAAATTCATTTAATTATATTATAATAACATAATAAATTTAACTTTAATTATAAAAAGAATTAATGTAATGGGTTAAATTAATATTTATTATATCCTTTTAAAGCTTAGGTATTAATTCAGGAAAAATCCATTAATTAAAAATAAAAATAATAAGATAAGGTTAAATATTTAATTATAATAAAGATTAATGTTAAGAATAACATTAAAAAAATATTATTAAAATTAATATAATTAAATTTAAGGATATAAAAATAATAAGTATTAATAAGTATAATATGATTTTAAAATATATATCATTAAGTGGTAATTAAATCTAAAAATATAAAAAAGTATGGTTTAATAATATAACTTTTATTTTTATATTAAATATTTCTAATAATAATATAATAAATATAATAAATTATAATATAATATAAAGAATTATTATTTATTATATATAAATTAATTAATAAATATACTAATTAATAATTAAAATGGAAGATTTGTACAACTTTTTAAATCTTATTAAATTTAAAATTAATAAAAAATTCAATAAACTAATATTAAGGTTTTAAATTTATTTTTAATTAAAAAACAAATATAAAATAATATAACTAAAAAAAATAAAGAATTATAATAAAGCATTAAATAATAATAAATTAATATAAATAATTTTTTATTTACCTATTTATTATAAATAAAAAAAAAACTATAATTTTATTCCTAAAATAAATAAAAATTATATTAAATAATATACTTAATTCACAGTATATAAAATTAAATATTCCCATTAATTAATAAAATAACATAAGTATTTTTATTAATCTTATATTAATATTTATAATAAAACCTTTTTATAAATTTAAGATATTATTAAATTTAATTTAATTTATATAATTACTTATTAATTTATTTTATTTTAGAAATTTATAATCTTACTTATCTTTATTTCGTTTCCACTTTCTTCCTTACCATTTCTTTAAATTTAGATTTTTAACCTTAATATCTTATTTAGGTATTTTTTTAAAAAAGAAAGATTATAAAAATATAAAACACTTAATAATAATTTTATTAAACTTGTAAATTAAAAGATATAAAAACTTAAATTTAAACATATATTTAATTATAAATTAATATTTATAACCTTTAATATTGGATAGAAAATAAGGTTTTAATATTATTAATTATTTAATATAACTTTAATAATCTTAAAAAACTAATTAATAATATATATTAATAATAAAAAGGATAAAATATATATATTTAATTATTTTTAATGTTTATACCTTATAAACTCATTAATAATTTCATTAAAAACCATTATAATAATAATGTATTAAATATATAAAAAAGAATTATATTATTTAATACCTAATAAATACTAATAAATATATTAAAAAAACATAATTTATAAAACCATTATACCACCTTTAAATTATATTATATTACTATATCCTTATATTTTTAATTTAAGTATTATATAATAAACCTTTTAAAATATATAAAATAAACCAAAATATATAAAATAAACCTATAAATAATAATTATATTATTTCATTAATAATTAAAATAAAAATAACCATTAAAAATGGGAAAAAAGTTTATTACTTATACCTTTTATTATTTAAAACCTTAAAACTACCTTTCCTTTTACTTAATTAAAAAACCTAATAATAATTAAACCTTATTACCTTTTTTTTTCTATTACTTTTACTCCTAAATTGGATAATTATAAATTTAATTAATTTTTAAAACATTTAAATTATTACTAATAAAACCTTATTAATTATTTTAAAAAACCCTAATATAATAAAAAACTCTAACTTAATAAAAAGTACCAAGATAATCTTAAATATAAAAACAAGTAATAAAAAATTAAATAATTAAATAGTAAATATAAAGGTAAATATAAATTAAATTATATTATCTTTAATTTAAATTAATAAATCTTTAAATAATTTAAGTTAGTTAATTTAACTATATTAAAGGTAAAAATAAATAAAAACTAATACTTATAAATAAATTAATTAATTTACCAATATTATTTCAAAAAGAATTAATCCATTTTATAAATTATTTTATATATTTATCCTAATAAATCCACATTTCCTTTTTTATAACCCAATTATTCTCCATTTCCTATTATAAAAATTATTAAAATCCTATGGTTTTTTTTATTTTAATTAACTCTTTTTTAACATCTATTATTCTCTTTTTAAGGTTTTCTTAATCTTTTATATAAAATAACCATTTTTTTTTACCTTAAATAAAGAAAGGTTTAATAAAAAAAATACTTTATTAACTTAATATTTTAAATTTAAAGGTATTAAAATATAATAATAAAATAAATAAAATAAATTTATAAAAATAATAAATAATAAATAATAATAAAAATTAATAATATTAAAAATAATTAATAATAATAAAAAATAAAAGGATAAAAAAGAAAAAGAAAAAATAATAAATATTTCTTATAAAGATAGAAATATTTAAATAAATAAACCATTTTCTTATATTATATATAATATTATAAAATTTTATAAAACTCAAAATTTTATTATTAAATACATAAAATTTTAATTATTTAAAATTTTTAAAAATTATAATTTTATTATGAATTTTAATATGAGATTTATATTTAATATTAATTACCTTTAAAACTTTTTCTTAATTATAATTTTACCCCTTTATTATTATCTTATCTTTTATTATATAAATATATTAATTTTAATTAATAAAAGTAAAAAAATAAATTTCTCCTTTTTAATTAATAATAAAAATAACTATTATAATATATATATCATATTTTATCCCTATTATTTTAATATATATATTATTTTTTGGAAAGGGGTTTAAATTATTTTAAATAACTAAATTATGCTTTTTTTAACTATTAATAAAATCCTAAATAATTTATTATTAACTATTTTATTATATTAATTTAATTTTTATTACCTTAATTTCTATAAAATAAATATATTTAATTAATTTATATTAATTTAAAATCATATTCTAAAATATTTTTTAAATATATATATAAAATTTAAAATTATTATATTATTTATATCATACCTAATACATTATAATCAAGAAATCTTTATAATTTTTTATATTAATATTTATCATTATAATTATAACAATTATTTTAAAAAGGTAAAATATGCATTTTTGTGTTTTTAATTTATTATTATTTTAAGATAAATTTTTTTTTAAAAAGTATTAACATTTGGAAAAAAAGATTAAATTATTTATTATAAAAAAGTTTAAACTTAATTATTAATTTTAATAATAAATATTTTTAATTTTATTTAATTTATTATATTTATTTATAAACCATATTTAAAAACCAATTTCTTTATCTTTTATTATATTTATATAGTTAATATTATTTATTTTAAATTATGAAATATATGTTTTAATATTATTAAGCTTTATATAGTTGTTATTTAATAATCTTAAAAAGCCTTTAAATTTGGAAAATTTTATAATAAAGTTAATATTTTCTATTAATTAAATATTATATAATAATAATATATTAAACATGGATAAATTCAAATTTTATAAATTTAATATTAAAGAATATTATAACCTTATATTTTAATCTTTATTTCAAATTTAATAATTTAAATATAATCGTATTTTTATTTATAAAAATATTTAAAATATACTTTAAAATATTATAAATATTTTTAACCTTATTAAAATTTTACATATATATCTTAAAAACTTATTAAATAAATTTAATCAAATATAATTACTTATATAAAACACCAAATATAAAGAATATTAAAAGGTAAATATTATTATAATTAATAATAAATAAAAAATAAAGTTAATAATAATAAATAAAATATTAAATAAAAGTATAAAAAAGTAAAATTTAAATTTGGATATAAATAATAAAGATAAAATAAGAATTAAAATGTTAGAAAATAATATTAAAATTATATTTAATTAAACTTTACTAGAAAATCCCTTTATATAAACTATTAAAATTAAAATTATTAATAAAATCTTTATTAATTATTAAACCATTTTTATTATTATAATTAATTTAAAAATAAAGCTTTTTACTTTAACACTAAACTTATTATTTAAATTTTTAATTACATTTATACTATATTAACCAATTACTGAAATTAAAATAGCTTAAATTAATAATTTATTTAATTTCCCTTTTTTAATAATTAAATTTAAAGGTTTTAAAATAAATTGTATAAATTCCTTATAAGTAACTATAAATTAATATATTATAAGATATATTATTTACTTTAATATAACCAAGAAATTAAATAATATAATAATTAATATTAATTAACCAATTATAATTACCACTGTTTTTGATATTATTACGAATAACTCAAAAACACAACTCTTTATATTATAATAAAAGAAATATAAAACTAATTTTAAATTTATTATTTATTCAATTAATAATTTTTTTTTTTTTAAAGAAATTAATTATAAAAATTTTCATATATATTTTTATAATATTTATAAATAAAAAATATAAAAATAACAATTATTATTTAACTTTATTTAACTTAAATATTTATAATAATTAATTAAAAAATTAATATTTTTAGAATTTAATAAAATATCTTTAAAATCTTAAATAATTAAAAAAATTAATTTTAAATATATATTATTCTAAATTTAAACAAATATAATTTAATCTAATTAAAAATTTAATTTTTAAAAAACTTTTACCTATTTTAATTAAATTAATTCTTAAAAAGCTTTTATTAATTTTAATAAATAAGATTAAAAATTAACAAATAAGTGTTAAAATATAAAAGATAATAATAATATTAAATAAAAAATAAAAATTATCTTTAAAAAAAATAATGATTTTAAAAAATATTAAAAATATAATTTTAATTATTTAATTTTAATTAAAGTTTTTTTTATTAATCCTTAAATTTACAGGCTTTTATAGTAAATATATTATTATTAATATTTAAATTTAAAAAAATAACTTTATATAATTAACACTTTTTATACATTTATTTTATAATAAAAAAAAAAACTCTTATATTCAATTTTGAAAAACAGTATAAATAATATTATAATTATATTATATACTGTATGATTATATGATTATATATAATATATAATTATGTAATTTTATTAATTTAGCAGTTTGGCAGTTATTTACAACCCCGCGTACCGTATTTACTGCCATATGACCGACTGGTTGAATATGTCGCTTATCAAAGAAAGTCTCCGACCGGATGGTTTCGACTAATCTTGCCGCTCTCACGTCCACGCCGACGCAACAACGGCTTCAGAATTAGTGTTCGGATTATGGAAAGAGTTATTTGAAATCATATGCTATGTTAGCTTCATGGTCTTCAATATGTATTCGAATAAAGGAGAAATGATGAAATGAAAAGAAAAGATGAGCGATAAATTTTTCCGTTATTAGGTGTCGAGGGCCCCAGAGCAGAGGTAAATAAAACAGCATCTTAATACAACGAATATGACAATGGCATTCTTAGAATACTCTGATACCCGCGTCGCGATAAGCTTGGCGGCGCTCTATGATGGAGAACAATATTTGGTGTCGTACTGGTGAGTGAGAGCGAATATTTTGAATCCACCCGTCGGATAGCAAAATGTAACTTTATCACGGATATGAAGTATCTATCAGAATGGCACAACGAATGCACGAAATGTCGATATCGCCGAATCTGTGTTACTTCGTCTTGAATCCATGCCTTAAAACGTGGGTTTGCCCCTGGATGGTAAGCCTGGTTTTCACTTCTCATAAAATCCGGCATGAGAACCTGCAAGATTTCGGGTTCTATGGGGCAGTTTAGGGGAGAAGGGGTTGTCAGGATTACCCTGTAGTTTCGCTAGCCACTGGAGACGCTGGGACGACGGCGAGTGGAGCGAAGTTCCCTTTGCTTTTAGCTAACCGCTTTACCCCCGTGTTTACCCCTGTTGAACTTCAGACGACATGAGAACTCATGGAGAAGCCCCCGTCTTTGAGTTCTATCGTTGCAATATTTCTCTCCTCTAACCGAGCTATGTTCGGTCGATATTCCCTTTCATTCTTTGAAGTGAGGTAACCAATGCCCGATTTCTTATTAGGTATCTGTTATCACTTATTCTATTGCATCTTAGAAATGGAACCGTGCGTTTCTTTAATTATAAGATTTCCACTTGAGAGGAGCCTCATAACGGAAGCTAGATAAACCCGAGATGGCCGTCTAGATGCGGGTTAAACCCGTCATTATTACTTCCGTTATTGAAGGGGTTTTCAGGGTATCGCAAATACGTCCGGTCCGATTGAGGTGTTCGTCCTCTTGGCGTTGCCGGGCCCTACTTCACAGACCCGGCTCGCGATACCAAATCTTAAGGTGAAAAAGGAGACATGGGTTTCAGCCAAGACATTTTTTGGCCTTCTTCGCGCAAAGCGCGTCGCATAATCAACTCGACTAGCACAAGCGTGCCTGCTTAGGTCCGTTTACGAGGCTTCAGCCCTGGCTATGGTTACCGACGAGATGGTTGAGCGCCCCAGAAATGATAAGATGATTTTCCGGATCTTATGAAAATCGAGTCGTATAAGATCTACGACTTCCCGCCGCTACGTTTCACATGATTCTTTTCTTCCTCATCCCATTCTACAAACATCAACAGCCAGTTTCTATTCCTTCTTTCTTCTCCAACAGCTGTGCTGTTCCTTTCCATTACTCGTATTCATTTCATTTCGCTAGTCGAAAAATATCTAGCCAGTCGTTGACGACTTTGTATAATCCGACCTTTCTATAATACACCCTACCACACCAAATAATTCACCATGCGTTTCTCTATCGCTCTCATCGCGGCCTATGCTGCTTTCGTCCAGGCCGGTGTCTTCACCAAGCAGACCTACAACGACATCTCGATCTCCGGAGGTGTTGCCGGCAACGCGGAAGAAGAGGCTCTCTCCGTCTTCAGCGCGCTGGACATGAACAACCTCGCGGCCGCCGACAAGGACGACATCGACTTCCTCAAGTCGGTCAACAAGATCTGCAACGAAGCCGAGGAGGAGGCGTTCAACACCGCCATCGACGACGCCTCCGGCGAGGCCGCCAAGGCTCTCCAGCGCGGCAAGATAAAGAACAAGGTCCTCAAGCTCGAGGCCACCGTCCTCCGCCTGAAGATCCAGCAGGCGCAGGGAGAGGACGTTTCCGACGAGATGGCCAAGGAGCTGAAGAAGCTCAACAACAACATCAAGCAGGACGAGGACGAGGCCGGCCAGCCCTCGACCGCCCTGTCCTTCGATGCCACCACCAAATAAGCTAATCGAAGTGGGAGGCCTGCTGATGTCCGGAGAGGAGAAGATACCCTAGTTTTGGTTTGGCATAAAGGCCCATCTACGATTCTTTCATGGGCAAGGGGGTAGAAATGTATGAATACGAGTATGGACTTTAATTCTTGATACCGAAGGGAAGAAATACAATAATACCTGTTGATCTAATAACTTGGCGTTCTATCCGGTGACTGAATGCTCGTTTGAACTGTTCCTCTCGTAATAATTTCACGGTAGTCCACTCTCCTCGGCCAAAATAATTCAAAATATTTGGGTAATAGGAGTAGGTAACAAAGCATCAAATACGATGGTCACCTCCAAAGCAGAACCATCTGAAGACTCCACATGGCACGGAAAACTTAATACGTTTATTCAGGGGCTATCCTAGACTATAATTCAACTTCTATATGCACCACCTTACCGCCACCGCCATTTAGCAAGTGAAAACATCAGGGCCGGGAGCGGTGTAGGAGGTGGGGATCGGGTAGTAGATGTTGATGAGCAGGCCGGGGTCGGTAGCCTTGTACGCGCCGGGGAACGCGACGAGGTTCGTCGGGGTCTTGCTGCCGCCGCCGGTGACGGTGAGCTGGGCGCACGAGATGTAGCTCTGGGCGCCGCCGACCGAGCCGGCCGAGTGCAGCGCGATGTGCTCGACGCGGAGCAGGTAGTCGCCGGCGGGGATGCACGACGGGATCTTGGTCGTCACCTGCTTGGCGCCCTCGCTCGGCCAGGTCAGCCCGCTCGGCGAAATGTTCGGGCCCTGCGAGAAGATCTTGAACCACACCGCGCCCGAGCCGTCCCACGAGTCCGCCGTCTGGCCCGCGGGCACCTTCGCCATGTAGAACTGCAGCGTCCCTGGGTGCGAGACGGAAGAGTCCGCCGTGAAGCCGACGGTGGATCCGGCTGCTACGGTCATCGTCTTAGCGCCCTCGTTTCCGGGGGCGAGCTGGTAGCAGCGGAACTGCTCAGAGGTGACGTCGGTCACTATACATCGTCGAGTTAGTCGGAACTACCTGAGACAGCTTTTAGACGTGATGGATGTCTAGTACGGACCTGGTCCATTGCTCTGGTAGTTCGTCGTCTTCCTCACATATTCCCACTTGTTGGTAGTAGCACCGTTTGCAATCAGTGCTGGGAAGGTATCTGAAGATTGGATGTCAGTCACTCTACGTCAGGTCTATTATATCTCTATTCAGCTGGCTTACAGTGAGCCTGGACGGCAGCCGCAAGGGCAAGGATAGCTGCAACAGCCTTCATTGTCTCGTGATATTGAAATGTAGGTTGACGGTTACTGCTGTTGAGAACTAGTCAAGCTCTTTGGCTCTAGTATGACAATCCTTAAAGATCGGCGGCGTTGGATATATATATAGAAAAGTGCCAAAGGGCCACGCGTCGTGCTGCTGCTTTTATATCCATCTTCACTTTCTACAGATTTTTTGAAATAAGCATAGAGGAATTAATTAGTTCCTGCATTACCGAACGATCGAACCATGGTCAATGACGACCTAACATCTTTGGACGCGGCGAGATGGCTACCGAGCGGATAAAGGTCCTCCGGGTAAATGCTACTCACCCCTGTATAACCCACCCACAACCAATCAGCTTTCTCAGCTTAATTGAAGCCAGCGGGAGGTAAATGAAGGCATGAAGCTTTGGGAACCCGACATGCAGGCTACATTTTGTGGGGTAAGGCGTCAAGTCCACCGGACCAGGATCTCGGAGCGTAGGAGTAGCATTTCATTTAGGGGATAGACTGCGTGCTCTCGACACAGAGTCGGCCCACTGTCCCGACTCTGAACTACACATTAGGAATAGACACAGGACTGGAAGGCTAGTATTTGTCAGTGTAGTAGCAATAAACGGACCGAAGTCAGAGACATTAGACTGCCTCGTCACTTCGGGCAGATAGCTCCTCCGTTATGTTCCACTGCGCTCGCGAGAGTTTCGGTTTCCTAGATTTTCTGGATTCGGAAAAACCAACGCACTCAACTGTGTAAATTAGTAGAGCTGAGTTACAGCTTAGTCCATAAATAGAATTGTAAACAGTGGATATGTTTGGAACCCTTCTTGCCCTTCGAACGCATGGGCAATGTAGGTATAACTTAATGTCCCCGAACCAAATCTATCGCGCCTAAGATCTTCAGCCAAGACTTTGAGGCTCTATCCATATTCTTAGTATTCGCTACATAACAAGGATACTTCATAACCTCTCCCAGATGTTAATCGCCTATTAGATAACCGAAGAATGAAGTTACATGCTATGAAAGAGCGCATGATTTGAAGCAACTTAAAGGTCTATGACCTAGGCATTGTCTTGACAGAGCTTAGTATGACCTGTAATTTTTCAAAGATTGTCAATTATACATAGAAGATGGAGAATGACTATTGTAGAAGAGACAATTTCATTAGCAATACATACAATCGCCTTTGTTGTGGAAAGCAGCTTCAACCCAAGCCGTCAAAGCGAAAGATTAACAATCCCAACGAATTGATGAAACACAATGCCTATTGTCTTCAAGACGGTCGGGGAAAGTATAAGAACTTGTCTGGATTGCACCGTAGATTCAAACTTTCTCATCATCGCAACAGCACCAGCTTTAGTATCGACTTCTTCGGTTGACAGGATCAACCATTCACGCACTTCTACACCGGGGGAATCTCATCGACCATTTCTAACTTTCACTCATACTTTTTTACTTACCCTTCCAATCTTCAAACGCCCATCATGTGCTGGCACCCGGAACAGCTCTTCGCCTGCGGACACCGCAGTGCCTATTCCAGTCAGGTGGTCGCGTGTCCCTTGGTCGCCTCCTACGGCCGATGCCCGCTTGTCACTCCCATGGATGCCCCGGACTCTCACACGGTCCGCGTCAACGAGAGGTGCCACAGCTGCAGGCGAAAGTAAGTATGAGTCCGAGTAATTAGAAATGGTCACAGAGGTAATATGCCCTTACCTACTCCATCGGTAATGGTTCACTTCCCCTTTTCTATGGTCGCAGAGCGACGGAGTAGAAGTAGCGTGATGACAAAAGAGTAGATATTAAGCTATGTATAATAAACTAATACCTTCTAAAAACGTCTCGAACAAGCTTTTTGAATAGTGCCATCGTGATTTATATGAAATTCCACCACCTTAGAACAACAGACGTTATGGATAAAGCTGGGAAACAATTGTTTTGGAAGCCTGATTTAACCTGGAACGGTTCCTTTTTCTAAGAACATGGTATCAAAACGAAGCATTCGCCACTCTTAGCTACTAACCTAATATCAAGACCTAACAGGATGGCTCGGTCAACATCAAAGCTTTGGTGTTCTATGCCACGGGCTCGTGAAAAAAAAAAAAAAAAAAAAAAAAAAAAAAAAAAAAAAAAAAAAAAAAAAAAAAAAACATAAATAAGTGGTCTTGCACTATATATATAGAGCCCTCCCCAAATTCCTCATATACCTCTCGAATACGCATCACCAGGTTTATGAAAGCTACCATCTTGGTCGTTGACCCATACCACAGGAATACTTTCCAAAAGCATATAGCCTCGGTTTCTATCACGTCATATAACCACCTTCTCCTTTCAACACTACCCTTCGTTTCGGGCACCTAACGAGCTCCTCATAAACATTACAACATGGAAACTAGCAGCCAAACACAAGCAGAAGCCTTTAAATGGATCTCTTTACCCGCGGAGATCCGTCTCATGATTTGGAAGGAGATCGCATCCCAGAAACATCCCAGCTGTGTTCCTTTGGCGTCTGTATACGGAGAAACGGGGGTACCTAGGGTGTTGGTATAGATAGATACCTGAGGTTTCTTAGGTAGCGATGAAATTATAGCTGATTCCGATGATTGTCGTATCCGCACGCTGCCGTGGGCTTTAACGATTTGTGACTTGGTTTAGATCATTAACGCGGTAGAGGAGGAAATCAATATTGTACTCAGCTTTTGACCTCTTTTCTCTGCCTACATGTCACATTAGAACATAAAAAAGGCGGATATAGTTAACATCAACATAAACAAAGCGTAGATTACTATAAACATATCAAAAGCCATCAAATGCGCCATCACAACGATAAAGTTCCGCCATCAAGACTCCCCGGGCTCTCCCACTCGTAGCTAGCATTATCCAACGACCAGACCCGCGAGCCGCGCCTGCTCATATTCCACCTACCCTCCACCCCCACCGTCCGCACCGGCACGCCGCCCCCGAAGCTAAGCAGCATGGCCTCGAGCTCGTTCAGGTCGTCGTCGATCTCGAAGACTCTGCGCGTCAGGTCCAGGTAACTGTCTTCGAGCTCGCGATACTTCCGGCACGTGTCGGCGCTCCAGTCCGCGGGGGCGGTCTTATACAGCCACTCGCGCGCGTCGTTGTACCGCTGCTTCGCCGTGTAGAGCTCGCCGCGCAGCTCGTAGCCACATTCCAGCAGCTCCTGGTGCTTGTCGGCTACGCGCGCTCTCATGACGGAGTGGAACTCGCCTCCCCGGCGCAGGGTATGTATCGAGGGGACGAGGCTCCACTGGTCTTCCCCGTCGCTATCAGAACCCTCGTCGTCGTCGTTAGTACTCTTGCAACCAAACCGTGTGAGGATCCTCTCGTGCAACTGCTTAACTCTGTATTTCAGGGAAGCGCTCCTCTCGCGTCTCTTACCGGGTGGTGTCTGCTCGTCTTCAAAAAACCGTCTACGCCTCTTGGGGGTAGGTTGCGACCTCGACCGCTGTCTCGATGGCTTCACGAATATCAGCTCGTGAGATCCATAGATCTCCCTCTGCAGCGAGGAAATCCGGCTCATAATCAAAGGAGCATTTGATAGGCCACACTCAAGTGCGACCTGTACAATACTAAAACATCAACGAACGACTACCCGAAGAATTGTTTGCTTCGAGAGTATAAATATCATTGGGTCAAAATACCAAGCAAGATCTTTATTCGGCTGTAAATACAAAGACGGTGCTTTGATAATTGATTGTGATTTGTGTGTTTTCAAAGATTAATTATACGCCATGCTAGACTCGACAATGCAGCATTGTCTAGTCGACCTTTGCTTCGATACAGAAGGCCAAAGGTCCTATTGTCGTGATTTTTCAACGGTCTAAGGCTTGACTTTTCATACTGAGGAAACGTGGTTGATGTAGTTGCAGCGCGTAATTGTATCCAGTTATGACACTTGTCAAAGTATATAGCTTAATATATGGAGGCCTTTGGTAAGAGTTTATACAAATATATTGATAGAATGATGAAAGATTCATCAACCTGGTGGCTATCTCATTGAGTTATGCATGATGTATGATGAATTACCTAAAACTTGGGCATGTCCAAGTAACGCCCGGAGTTGAATATTCAAGCGGTGATATAGTAGCTCTTCAGGTTTCCGTGGGAGACAATGGACTAAATGCGTGCCAAGTGTTAAATGAGCTTGCTGCTTATTGTCGACTGCCAGTGTTTCAAGGCCCCGCATATATCTAAATACTTTCAAGTACCTGAGCAAGTGAATTCGTGGGCGTATCAGACTAAATCGAAAGCTTTTCTGCTTTGTAGTATTAGCTCGATACGAGATCCCGCACCCGGAACATGACGTTAATGTTGATAGATTATGCGTCACGTTTCGGTTTTTACTCGAAGGGAGAGCATATGTCGTTTCCGGGGGAGTTCTCAAATGTAAAAGCCCAAGGCGGCCCAGAGGCTGGGAGGGCTACTTAGTGAACGTCCTATGAAGATTCGCGAAACTGGTTGGCATCTAAAAATGTACTCAAGAACGCTTTCATCTTGCTGAGGAGACTATTCCTCGCTCTAAGTTCCTGGAATTTATGCTGGTGAATAGACCCTTAGCTTGTTGCAGTAATTTCATCTTGGATATTGAGTTTTCCTCCAACACTTCGCACTGGAGTTTTAGCATTTGGGCCTGCTTGCTGTCCTGTCTGCCTTCTAAGGTAGTAGTGACTAGTTTGGTAAGTTGTTGAGCGTAATCAACAAGAACAGATGCAATGTGGATCAAGAGGACGACCTGCATTGCGGATGCTGTCGTATTAGTTGCAACGAAATTTCCAACCCGAACTTCTGGTATATGCACCTGTGGTTCGACAAGGTCGGAAGACGATACAGCCACCTGAGTGCATGTTCTAGCGCAGTTGATAATGATGGCAATGGCGTTTACCACTTTTCCATGGCAAGATACCAGAAGGTTAAAGAGAAAGGTATCAATCTCATGCTGGTTTTCACCCAAGGCCGGAAAGAATACTTGTAGATCAGGAGGCAACTCAGACCTGTGAAAACAGTCGGGATCCTGGCAGTCAGGGGAGTCTGGCCGATCGAAAAGGACACTTAGGACCTGTGGATAGTTATCCGTGAGGCTCTGAGCTACAGTGAAGAACTGCTCAATACAGACGGAGCGGGCGTTATTTTCGATAAACTTATCATGATATTCCTGAGTTGGACGATTCTTGGGTACGTGGATGTGGGATACATTTGACAAACTTATAGAAAGCTGGTCAATTTCGACGGCCAGAGAGGTTAGCAAACGGACACAGGCCGATCTTGTGTCCTGCGGTGGTAGCTCTGCTTGTTCGACTTGTGGATCGTACGAGAATTCTTGAGAAAGTCCTGGAGGAGTAACCAAGGCATTATCAAGATCCATATCAAAAGGGGGCCAATCGAACTGCAGATTCATGTCCAGGTCGCTGTTCGAGTAGGCAAGACCGGAGGGCGGCAACGCGCGTCGCGTGCTAAGCCCCGCTGGGCTGAAAACGCAGACGGCTCCAGCTTTCAGACATCTTGTGCAGGTCGCGACGCCAGGCTGTTTGGGACATTTGAGCTTCTGCGAATGGCAACGATCACAGCTCGATCTCAGAGGTCGCGGCATATCTGCTTTTGTACTGCCTGAGCTTCATTCCGTAACCCAATATTGATGTTTAAATTCTAACTCCTCAGGTCTAGCACGTTGAAAACCTCATTCATAAAACATACAATCATAAATATGTGGATAATACATTGGAGGAGGGCTAGATTGAGAGGTAGGTGAGGAATGCGAAAGGAAGGTAAAAGGAATGTAAGCCTCATTAAATTTTTGACGTTGAACGTGGCGACGCTATAATATTAATATAGAGGTGTCAGCAAAGGGATACGCTTACCTCCAGTGCCTTAGGTCATAACATAAAGCATCAGCTGGAGGAGTTTACTTAATTCACAATGTGCATTAAGCGTTCATTAGTAACGCATAACTCTCTGAATGCCTTAATGAATTACATGTATGCCGTATGCCTTAATGAATTAGGTTAGTATCCTGCAGCTTAAGTAAGAATCCAGGTACGCAGTGATAGGAGGTAGAGGTATGTAATAGGCATTTCATCTTAGAGCTCCATGTGCAATTGCTTATTTCTAAGGAGCCCATGTTCAAATTCAAACTTCCAACTGTTTGCGCATACTCTAACATCGATACGTACCTGACATATCCGGACTTCATCACCCAATCGGCGCGATAAAATCTCACGCAAGTTGCTTTACTATTGCTCCGGGCCGGTGTTTGTTAGAAACTACGACGATCCTATCATCTATGTTAGGTACCTTAGGTACCTAAGGTAGGTAGGTACGTACGTACGTATGAAAAATCCTATAGATATCTGTCCCCGTAACGCCGGCGAAGCAAACAAGGTCTTATGACAAACGCCACTAAAGATCTGGTTGGGTTGGCTTGATGAGGATGCGCGTACCTACATGGTGACCGGGCGACAGACCTAATACCAGATAAGGTCCTGCACCAGCTGCCACGCTGGTGCAGCTGGTGCAGATGTCTCAAATGTCTTATCGCCCAGATCGTAGATGCGAAAGACCTCTACACCGTTATATCTCTCCCCAACCTGGGAATAACTTATCCTCTTTCCGCCCCGTTTTACGTCTTCTTCTCATATTTTCTCCCTCATGGTTCATATTTCCGTTGTCTACTGCCTCGATCTTACACCTGATTAAAGAACTATGTTGTAACGGTACTATAACAGTGATATATTGCGTGGGGTTTGGGTAAAGCCAATCGAGTTTCATGGATCTCAGCACTGTGAGCGCTGTGGTCGAGGCTTTGATTGCAACATACGCGGCAGGCCTAGATTACTACACCAACTGGCAGCACCGAAAATGGCAGGAGAATCACTATCAGATATGTAATAGAGGCAAGCCGGGTCAACCCAATTTGTGCGCTCTGAGCACATCTTTGAGTTTCTCCCCGAGCAAAATTAAGGAGGCGTTTGACAGCGGAGTTGACATCTTTGGCACTGGGTTCTCCGTTGGAGACGGTGAGCTATTTACTATTTCACAGCTCTAACCCGCAACTTCTAATTAGGAGAAGCAGACATATGCCGTGAGAGCCTACAATGTGACCTCGCACGTCTACAGAGGCGCATATATGCCTTGCGCAAAGCGACCCGTGCCGACAATGGCTCACTTGAGCTCTTCGAAGTCATTCGCGTGTCGGAAAGTGTCCGTGTCTCCTGCTTAGCAGCTCTAGCCAGCCAGTATAAGCGGGTTGCCGTTGGCCGTCTAGTCCCTCAAGTCCTACCCGGAACTAAACGGCGGTCGAAACTTAGCATTGTAATATCCGAGGAAGAGACGGTTGAACCGGCCGCCGATAATAACGGCGGTAGTACTAATGATAACACCGCCGATTGCGCACAGATGGATTCCCGCGGAGAAAGCTCCAGCAAGCTGCCGCACCCGCACCCGCAATCGGAACCCCCGTCCCCACCACTAACTCCCAAGCAAATTCCGGATGATCTCCAATCCATCCATACAACCATCACAAACGATTATGGCTTACAACCGAAAAATAGCGTATTTAGTATGTTCTGTCCCGAAGCATTGGAATACCAGGTCAATACTCAAAAGGTCATGCCAGAGGACCGGAATTGTAGATGCGGGTATGACTGGGGCGGAGCGCATACCGAAGACAAGACAGCCATGATTGTGAAGGAAGGGTTTGAGATCACAGCCCGGTTTCTCGGGAAATCGCATTGCGATGGTGGGTTCGGCTGCGTGTTATGCACCTCCAGCGGCAGGACAGAGACCTACGCGAGGGTTGAAGATCTAAAGGACCACATTAATGAGTCGCATACCAAATGGCAATTGCTTCACGATCAGGATATGGCTGGTCGGTACGTAGCGGCCAGTTAGGTACAATAGCTCATTGAGCTGGTCCATAAATTAGCGGTAACCCTACGTTATTAGGTCTATTGCAGTCAACTCGAAATCATTTAACGTTTTGGATTTTGCGCTCTCAATTATTTTAGCAACATCCTGGAAATTGCGGAGTCAGCGTTAGCTCTTCTGGTTATGTTATTGCAGATACCCAGGATAGTCGGTCAGGAATGAGAAGTTTATCACGATGGTATTTGCGTGCATCTACAAGTATCGACACCTACTATGTATATTATGTATATTATAAAAATATTCAACATTTTGAACTCGTCTTTAATTACTCCGATAGTAGAACAAAGCCGACAGTCCAAAAGCCTCTGAATGGATGCATTCAACCTAACCATAAAATAAGCCTAACAGCATTCGGGGTGTAACCTTAAGTAACTCTGGTTTGGTAATCACGACATCCCCAGCTTTCGCGCGGAGCCTCTATTGCTCCGACTTGGCCGCATCTTGAAGCTACCCATCCAGACATCCACAAACTCGACTCCTCGTTCCCAACGTGATGATTACAAATTCCAAACTACCTAAGAGTTCCACAAACGTCAATTCTTCGTAGAGATTAAACTTAGAGAGATAGTAGTATGAATAGGTATATATATATAAATAAGGTCTGCTCCTCATCCTGACCTTATAATGACGGTGCACAACGTAAAACACCAAGATCCCAAAACAAGATCCTAAAAACTTAAGATAGGCAATAACGCTTCACTGACGTCATAATGGCCGCTGCATCTACTCCCGCTCCCGCTCCCGCTCCCGCTCCCGCTCCCACCCCCACCCCCAAGAAATCCGTCTTCGTCACCGGCGCAAACGGGTACATCGGCTCCGCCGTCTGCCGGGCCTTCGCGCGCGCCGGGTGGCGCGTCTTCGGCCTAATCCGGCGTCCCGACGCAGCGGCAGCTCTATACGCGGAGGAAATCACCCCCGTGATCGGGTCCGTATCCCCCGACGCCAGCTTTCCCGAGGCGCTCGCGAAGCTCGCCCCGACCCTCGACGTCGTCGTCTCCTGCACCCAGCAGTTCCCCTTCGCGCCGCACTTCGCCGCCGTCCTCTCCCTCGTCCGCAAGCTCGCCGCTTCCCCCGTCGCAAATAGCGGCGGCGGCCGCCGCCGCCGCCGCCGTGTCCGCCCCCTCCTCGTCCTCGTGACTTCCGGGTGCAAGGACTACGGCGCAACCGGCGTTCACGGGTCCGACGGCCTGGCCCCGCACGTCGAGACCTCGCCCCTCGAGCCCTTGGACCTGATCCGCGACCGGGCCTTCGAGTCCCTCCGGATCTTCGAGCACGCCGACGAATTCGACGCCGCGATACTGCGCCCGACCCCCGTGTACGGGTACGACAGCAGCTACTACGGGGCGGCCTTCGAGCTCGCGTCTGCGGCTGCTCGGTCGGAGGGCAGGCTTTTGGAGCTCCCGTTCGATTCCGGCACGGTCATCCACGGGTGCCACGTGGACGACTGCGCGGAGGCGTACGTCGCGCTGGCGGAGCACGCGGACCGGCGCGCCGTCGCGGGGCAGTGCTTTAATGTGTCGGGCGCGCGGTACGAGACGCTGGGGATGATCGCGGGGGCGCTAAAGACGGAGTACGGGCTGCGGGACGTGGTGCAGGCGCAGGCGCCGAGCGGAGAAGGAGCCGAGGTCGATTGGTCGTTGTACATCTCGCTGGGCCACAGCCAGTGGGTGGATAGTACCAAGATCCGGAAGCTGACGGGGTGGACGGACAAGAGGTTGGCGTTCTGGGAGAACTTGCATGTGTACCGGATGGCGTACGAGGAGGCGGCTCGGAGGGGCCATGAGGGCGTGTTGAGGGTTAGGGACACATTAGAGCATGGGCTTGGTGGTGCGAAGAAATAGGCTGGGAATGCTGGCACAATCTTGAGAGAAAAAGATAATTTTGCGATGTATTGCTTCCTACCTCACTGACGTTGAAGAGGTATGTATTTGACAACCGTTCAGAAACATCTATATTAGTTACCTAAGGGACCTCAACTCTGACCTTTACAATATACAAGTTTCGGGAAGTGAAATAAAGGATATACATAGGAATTGTTCAAGGACGAAATTGCTTTTTCTATTCCCGTTCATCCTGACTCGACTTTCCATACCAACCCGTGTGCAAACCTGTCGTAATTTTTTCCAGTGTCGCCATTGATACCTGTCACTGGTATTTTCCGATAACCTTCTTACACTTGTAGAGAACGTGACATATGGTGTGCGCTAACACAGCCCTTCCTAGTCACATCATAATATAAGAACAATTAAGTATTTTCGTCGCCTTGTCGTCTCGCACTGGAAACTGTTAGGAATAGACGTAAAACTAGGGACACTGGAGAACGAAGAGAAAAAAAGAAGAAAAGAAAAGAAAAGAAGCTGTGGGATATCTCAGTATTGTTGGCGGACTATAGGCAGTGAGTTCAAAAGTCTCAGGCGTACATTGTACGCGCAAGACGTCTATGTATAAAAGAGAAGGGGCTCGCGGAGGTGTTACCTTGAACTATTTCGCCTTCCGAGTTATATGATCTCGGTAAAAGAGTTTGATATCCGTGTCTCTTGGCCCTTCGGCACAAATGAGATAAAGGAGACAGTGACAGGCGTTCGAGCGACGATGCATACGACTGCAACGTATGCTCTATCGGATTGCAAATTACCAGTCTGACCAGTTATTTCCGAATGAAACACACAAGACGCCCAGGTCGGAAAGAGCCCACAAGACGACGAAATGAACTGAAAGCAAAACAAAACTGCCTCTCAAACCCCAGCCCCAATAAGACAAGCTGGATTGAATAAGCCTGCGCCGGGTTCTTTCATTGCTGGACAGGAACACATCACTTTGTAGCGGTATGCTAAGATCAATTCCCGCCAGACCGAGAAGGGGTACCCCGACCCCGAGACTGATAGTAAAAGGCCAACACGCCCTGGCAAGGGATACCACCTTAACCAAAAATAAAAGTAGTCGAAGGGTAAACATTATTGAGTCGGCGTAATTACGAATGAAATAAGCTAGACCACCCTGGGTTTGCTGTCCTAGCGCTCCCAGCCTGCCTGCTGGTGGCGCCAATAATAGTGGAGTGTGCAAAGTAGGGGGCGGCTGCGAATGGACGACCCCAGTAGTGCGGGCGAGCTCCGGAGACGAATGTAGAAGATTTTCATGACTTCGTGATAGAGTCATAGCCTGTGGACGGTGCCGAGGCGTACTAGGTGTGCCATACTTCTGAATACTGCTACGGAAGTCTATTTCGGGCGAATGGCTTGTAGATGGCGAACCCCCTTCGCTAGGGGATGAGACAATTTCCTCAGGAGTCAAAATATTACGATGGTGCTTCTGAGGATCAGGAACGGGTGTCCCAGGTATAGGCGAATCAAGGTTTTGAATCCGTCGTCCTTGGAGCCCGATAGAAGGACTTGTACTTCTTCCCCGTAAGCCACCATGATATGGCTCGTGATTCATCACACTGAGTACTTCTGTAGCGCTGGGCCGTTCAGTGGGATTGAGAGCTAGCATCTTCTTCAGTAGCTGGTAGAGCTTGGAAGGTAGGTCGGGGCGCTCCCGCTTCTCGTCTCGGAAGCCTTTCCAATCTGCAATTTCCGCTCTAAGGAGATCAATATCTTCAAGTTCTTCCTGGACGGCATTGGCGTTTACATAAGGAAGTCGGCCGAAGCATAAGAAGTAGAGAACCATGCCTAGCGAGAAAACATCGGACTTGGTTGTGAAATTGCCGAGACGACCTTCCGTATCTCTCTTCAAGACTTCCGGAGCACAATAAGAGATTGTACCGGTAGTTCCCGTCGAATTTCGCATAGCGTTTCCGGGCTGCACCTCTCCAAAGTCACTGATTAAGCAAGTCAACTTTCCATTTTCGTGATGGAGGAGGCAATTGCTAGGTTTTAAATCACGGTGTATATAATTAGCACTATGAAGGTAAGCGAGACCGGAGGTGATGTCTTTAAAGAGAGAATAGATCTCTTCAAATGAAAGGCGGCGTAAAGGGGTGAGATCATCAGGACGCTCGGTGTTGCCCCTTGACTTGCGGCGCATCTGGGCTTTGAGGTCCTCCTTCGTAGTCTGTTTAGGCCCATCTCCGACGACGTAGCGCAACAAGTCGCCACCATT
This sequence comes from Daldinia bambusicola, assembly GCA_022478815.1. Lineage (NCBI taxonomy): Eukaryota > Fungi > Ascomycota > Sordariomycetes > Xylariales > Hypoxylaceae > Daldinia > Daldinia bambusicola. Next base: position 170,319 of record MU284121.1, read on the forward strand.
GCAATATTGCTGGAGGATAAAGGCGCAAGCAACACTTGGTCCGAAGCGATTCATCTTCACGTCCTCCAACCAGACGTGTCGATAAGACACTAAGTTAGGATGTGAGAGCTTGGCAAGTAGCTCAACCTCTATCAAAACTTTCTCTAACCATGCGTGATCGTCTCCCACTGGAACTCGCTTACACGCGAAGTGGCCAAGAGCACATCCGTCAATCTCGTGGCGAACTAAGAGCACGACGCCTTTACCTCCTCGGCCGAGTTCCCTTTCCTCGACAAAGAACCTTTTAAAATAGTTGGGACTGAATGCATCTTTTCTTATACGGGCTCCCTCCTGGGGAGCCGGTGAGCTGGATATAAACTCGGCATTGTCAACTTCCTGGGGTCTCGGACCACCACTAGGCAATGTGGGTTGCGTTAATCGACGTATGGGACTTGGTGGAGGTTGCCGTTGAGCATGTTGCGCATCTTCGTCATGCCCTGCTTGGAGCATGCGAAAGTAGTTTGGGTCGACATAAGACTCGTGGGAGGTCGGGGCATCAAAGTGTCGATCGGGGGAAGCCGGGCGGTAAAGCTGATGGCAGGTGGGACATTCTGTGAAGGCGGCGCCTCGAATCTCGAGGCGTTGCGACGCGGGATCACGGACGACGATAGCGTTGCGATGTCGTCTAAAACGGAAATATTAGTACTAGGAGCTAAGAAACGTATAGCTTGTTGAACACGTTGGTATAAAATAAATTTCTACACTCGATCAACACTCGATCATCTTCCGATCTCAACTCGAGCTTGGATGACCGGTTATCATAGCGGGGCACTATAAATGGGAGGAGGGAATGACGTACAGCACGATTTCACGACCGTCTCGAGATGTGTACGGAATCAGCTCCATTACGCGATGGCTAAATTACCATCCAGTAACAGCAGAGACAGAAGAGACGTATTGATCATGGGGATTCGTAGTTCAAGTAAATCATCTTATACTATATAAATAACGGTCAATGAAAGTAAGGGTTGGACGGAAATGACCTTCGCGAGTTAAATGATGTGTGTTCTTTTTCTTTTGTGTGACTTTTTTTTTTTTTCTTTTTATAAGGTATATATATTTGTTTGGACAATGGATACGGGAGATGCAATGGGGTGATGTATTAATTTTTCGGCGGCAAATCAGATCGAAAACGTTTCCCCCGGAATACGCTAAAAAGATTAAGCAACGGCAGGTCTTGTCCACTCGCCTTTACCTTTAAGCCCCTCTTACCCGTATTGTAGCCACCTATCATAGTAACCTCAGAGTGGCAGAGTGGCAGAGTGGCAGAGTGGTAAGTTCTTGCCATCCCGTGAGAAACCCCCTTGATAAAATGACGTAATATATGAAATAAAATAAACATTCCGTAAACATTGAAAGTTTGGCCAACCCTCGCGCTTTTTTTTATTTGATCCCATCATCAGCTACAACACACGTATCACAATTCAGTAGCGTGTGATCATAACAAAGAGCTACAAAGTTTCATGATATTGCTTGTCATCCAATCCATTTTTCAATAGTGTCCCTTATGGCCGATAGCAGACTTTTCTTATCAACATCTGATGTAGGCATTTCCCGCCTAACCGCATCAAATGGTCTCTGCCCAGCAATGTCGTCTTCTGAGAACCACGCGCCATGTAAGCCGTAAGGCACTCTTTGCGGTAGTTTAACTCTCGCCACAATGTCTCTCATGTTTAACGCGTTGATAATCCACAATTCACTAATGGCATCCTCCCGGCATTCGCCTTCATCGTCGAGTTGGGACTCGTCGAACACGTAAGTAAGCAGCCAACCGTCATCTTCCGTCGCTGGGTTTTCACGCGGTACGAAACGCGGCTCCTGTGCGAACCAACCTTTGGGCATTTGGAAGAGTTTGACCGGGTCGTTTTCGTCTGTGCTCTGCATTACCTCCTCAACCCCTCGGGTATCAACACAACCTTTGATCTGCTGCGGTGGACGAGCAATGCCTCGATCAATCAGCGTCCTTGCGTCTATCTTTGCTAGGTACGCGATTTTGGCCCCTTTTCCGAGGGCTGCAGAATAGGACATGCCGCCCGTGCTGCAGCCATATATGTAGCGGGTTAGGCTCATGGCGTGAGATGGTGATACCGTCGGGAATTCAAAGGGAATAGCTGACAAAGCCCACTGGTTTTTTATCATTCGTGTCTCGTCTGTTTCCGCATTTATGAGCGGAAAACAATAGTAGTATAACCTGCATTGCTCCTCTTCCAAATATTCTGGAGGTATCGGTTTAGTCTCAGGAGGTGTGAGCGCACCAGCGCTGTACACGATCGATGCCGAGGTGAGACGACAAACGAGAAGGTGGACGCACGTGTCAGTCTCCCAGCAGTTGGCCGTATGAAAGACGACGCACGCGTTCGTTTCAAACCATCGTATCTTATGTGGTTCGTATCTAGGAAAGACGCCATACCGGGACCGCTCCGTCGGGTCATACGAGATAATTGGTTTCCCTTTCAACCCGTTCAGAGGATCCAGAGACAGGGGAAGGTCCATTATGATCGTGTGGCGTGCCGCAACCCCGAAGTCGTGCATCATCTTGGGTGATCGTATTCCCGGAATGGGCATCTCAAACCTTGGTCCTGAACCATTCGCCTTAGCCGAATATCTAATTGACGGGACTATCGAGTAATAGACGAACGGCTGAACCAAAACAGCATGGAAGGAGATAAGTTCTTTCGTGACAGGGTCAAAATGCGGATGACCAGTTGTCCACTCTTTCATAAAGGCCATCAATCCATTTCCACCAAACCCTGGTTTATTGCTTACGCTCGTTTCATTTTCAGCTTTTCGACCATCATACCATCCGATTGTCTCCAAGCTAGGAAGATGAAATCTCATCGGCGGTCCACTTTCGCAAGTTGCTAGAGCTCTGCCATCATGATATACTACGCCAGTATTAGCGACACTTATCCTCTTGACGATCCTTTTGGAGCCCGGTAATCTCGACAGCAATACGAGAATCAATGTCCTGAGCACTGCCGTGATGATAGTTGTCATCGGAGCGCAGAGTAATGTTGCTATACTAGGAAGCAAGGGCCGCTTTAAATTCTCATTGTCTTTTGCGTTCAAGTAAACATCTGTCAAAATGTACTGATTCACAAATTCTGGCTCGATATTGCCGTTTTCATCTTTGCGCCTAAAGAGGACACCGGTGAGCATGCCATCCCCGTCAAACCAGTGTGAATCTCTCCCTAGGTCGTCATTTGTAGTCGGGTTTCCGCCGTTGCGGACGTATTGACCTCCAGCGAGATCCCTCGGGATATACCCGGTACCAGAGCATCGTGTTAATTTTCGAGTTCGCTTGATGGGAGCAAAATTTCCAGCGAGATATCTATTTCAGCGATGAGTATCTGGTCCTCACCTAGTCTATCGAATACTTACGGATGTAAACCCCGTTTCCGTCCCGCCATGCTATGGCCAGTTCATATAGATATGGGAAGGCCAATCATTTAAGGAAGAGGCCCAATAAGTGTACGTGGAGACTATCAGTCTCGATTGCGGCCGCCTCGTATCCATTTTCGATCACATTATCTGTATAAGGGTTATTATTATGAATTTCTTAACATCAAAATTCAATCTACTCGTTACATAATAGTTCCTGGTCAGTCTTCGTCGGTCTCTCCTACATTTTCGTTTAACATTAACTGTATAATCGAAGCATAATGACCAATCGGAGTACGATGACGACATGAATCAAAAGCGGAAGAAGAGCGCAAGCTACACAACAAGGTGCTTTGGTGGATGATAGCCTAAACTAACAAATCGAAAGCTAGGATACCCCCAAACTCACAGCACTTGGAAATCCTCGGAAATGAATGATATGACGGTCAAACAACCCATGACGCAATCTCTTCGATAGAAAATCTAGCATTCGACTAGCAGGAATACAGCCGCATTTGCAAACAGCAAAGCATTATCATACAGCAATACCAGCAACTGAAAGATCGCAAATCCCCAAGGAAACGCATGGCCAATGCAGTGGAAGGGGAATGCCACTCATTTAACGAGCCTCGGTTTTGGTTTGTGGCAGGATTCTATTGGTAAAAGCTCTAAGCAGAATGTTATTGAACAGCTGGGTTATCTCAAATTACGCAGCCGGCCAATTCGGGGACTAGAGTTGGACGGCACCACCGTCAAACTCAAATCTCTCGACCACAAGGAACAGCACCTAACCGATTAATCCTAGTTATACTTCCTATCTACATTATAACACTCAATTATGTGGTATACCAGCGATGGAATTGGGCACGGCCCTGGTTACGTCGAGTCAGTGTCTATCTAACCCCTGGTTCTCTCCTAACCTAAAGAGCTCTAGAATAACACGATACCTTCTCGTTGGAAGAAAGTTTCTTCTTATTAAACCTGAAGTTCAGTTTATCATTGGCTAGTCTAGGTTATATCTTCCTTGAACCGGGGCCCGTCATCCAGATCACGTTGATGAGAACATGGTAGCGCCTTGTAAAAGGATCCTAGGATTCTTTTATATAGAATTTTCCCATCATTGCAGCAGCATGACATGGCCGTGTCGTCTAGTAATATTTCGGCGTGCTCTACGAGATAATGAAGTCATCACTGGCAAGTTGGTTTACGCTTTCGTCTGGGTTGGATCTTGCATTCATATATCTTGCCTTGCGTCCATAGAGAGACAGGCCCGTCTTCGCCCATCAACCAAGCATCGACTACAAAACCTACATGCTGCAATCCACCGACCTCACCTAATCACCATCTGAAATTTCTCTTCGCATATTACCGCGAGAATGTCTGGGCCTGGAAACCAAGCTCTCAATATCAACAGCGTAGTTGGCCAGCACGCCAACTTGGAAATTACAAACCACGGCTCAGATTGGTATTATGCAGTATGTGCCTTGATGGGAGCCTTCACTCTACTCTTTATGGGCCTATCGTTCATGAAGCCGCAAGGTGATCGATTGTTCCACTACATCACCGCAGGCATCACCGGGGTCGCATGCATTTCCTATTACGCAATGGGGTCAAATCTCGGCCAAGTTCCTATTCAGGCCGAATTCGTGCGGCCTCGTAGTCGCTGGGTAGGATCGGCAGGGACGCGAGAAATATTCTATGCCCGTTACATTGACTGGGCTATAACTACGCCTCTGCTCCTCCTCGACCTTCTCCTCACCGCCGGAGTACCAACTCCAACAATTTTAGCCACTATTCTCGCCGATGAGATTATGATTGTTACCGGCCTGATCGGTGCTCTGACTCGGACTCGTTTCAAGTGGGGATTTTGGGCCTTCGGCACGGCGGCGTTATTATTCATCGCGTATGAGCTGCTGTTTGATGCTCGACGACACGCCTCAGCCCTAGGCGGAGCTCCGAAGAAGACGTTCCTGTTATGCGGTAACTTTCTCATCTTCCTTTGGTTCCTCTATCCCATTGCCTGGGGTCTGAGCGAGGGTGGCAACGTAATTCACCCTGATGGAGAGGCCGTATTCTACGGAGTTCTCGATATCCTAGCCAAGCCTGTCTTCGGACTCCTGCTCATCCTAGGACACCGTAAGATCAGCAGCTCGCAATTAGGTCTACGCATCCGGAATCGCAGTCATATCACCAGCGAGAAGTACAATCCGGGTGCTGGCGTCCACCCCGAAGGTCCTGGAGCAAACGTTGGTGGTGGTGCTCCTCCTGCCACTACTACTACTGGCGCTCAGGGAACTACTGCTACGCACACGCACGTATGAGCTATGCCTACGATACTGCAAATATCGTCAGGATGTGTCATGACCGGTACCCGTCTTGTCTAAAGATATATGGATATTGTATTGCATATGGAGACCGTTACCTGTTAGCTCCAGTTGGATGCTGCGGTCAAGGTCGGGATTAGGAATCGCAACAGAAATGCAGACAATATGTCAGCATATAATTATACAGCCGGTGGAGTAATAAGAACTGGCATTTAATATATACAATATACGAAGAGCGATGTAGAATCATCACCATGTTTCACATTGGTAAAACCTACCTAGGATAGTAATAATTCAGAACAGTTGTGTCCACAAGTGCAAGAAGAAAAAAAAATATGCCCAAGACAGTAGTGTATCATGACCTCTTTTTTTTTAAAAAAAAAAATAAATAAAAAATTACTTGATATAAGTGGAGTATTAGGTGTATGTATATACTCGTGTCCCGGTCGCACTTGAGGAACATAATATACCTCAGATGCTTGCAGGATATTAAGAGTTTTAATTATTACCTAGTAGGTATCCTAGTATTCATTTCCACCCGCCCGCCATCTTGCCTCCCCGCTTTGCGAGAACGGCCCTTTTCGACAAGCCCACTTCGGCAGTACCTGACGCCGTCGAAAGGCCTGACCCGCCAAACACGCTGCCCGGACCGAAGTCCGGCTCTCCCCCCAGCGTGCCAAAGATGTCCCCTACGTAGTTCGTCGGCTGGATCCCAGCGGCGTAGGAAGCGTTCCAGCCGTCGATGATGCCTTGTACAATTTCAATGCCGGCGAGATAGATGTTCTTGACCGCGATGTCGAACCCGTTCTGGTCGAGCACGCGCAGGTGGTCGAAGGCGCTAACGGACGGTGGGGGTCGGTCGAAATCGGAGCCTAGGGTAGGATGTTCTTGTTAGCCTTTTTTTTTTTTTTTTTTCTTCAACTCACTCCCCACTGAAATAAAATGAGATGGGGAGAGAGGGGGGGAGTGGGGGAACGGGGGGGAGGGATGGAATTTGGCTACGCACCGGTTCGCATCAGGATTATCCGTGAGAAATCAACCAGGTCCCAGACGGCGGCGCGCATCAGCGCGTTCAGGACCGCGCTGTCCTCCTGCGCCGACATGCAGTACGTGGTGCTGCTCTGGTTCGTCCACAGCTTCGTCGTGTTCTCGAACGCCTCGCTCAGCAGCGCGCCCGAGTAGTACACGTCGCTCGTCGCCGAGTCGCACTTGACGACGCTCGGGCCCGCGGTCGCCGCGGCGTAGGCCTCGCCGCCGGCCGCGTACAGGGCGCGATACTCGGCGCTGTCGGGGGAGTCCGCCAGGTTCGCGTTGCGCGCGAGGGCGGCGGCGGCGTCGCGGAGAGCCTCGTTGACCTCGAAGACCTCGGTGCCGTAGGTAGTAGCGGGGTACTGGTCGGGGCTGTCGGCGCCGTAGGGGAAGTAGCCGGTGGAGAAGTTGGCGGGCATCTCGCGGGCGTCGAGCTCGTACTGGAGGGCGACCTGGACGGAGAAGCGGGAGAGGGCGACGCTGCCGAGGGTGGCGAGCTTGGGGCTCACGCCCGCGATGCCGGCGAGCAGGAAGTACGAGGCGCGCAGGTCGAAGCGGGCGGAGAAGGCGAGCGCCGCGGCCGACGTCGCCGCGTTGATCTCGGACTCGCCCATCGTCAGCTGGCAGACCTCGCCGCGCGCGTTGCAGTGCACGTAGGGGAACAGCGGCGACAAGCCCGGCACCGAGACGTTCTGCGCGAAGAGCGACCCGACGGAGCTGTTGGCGGAATTCGCGTACCATACTTCCGCCTCCGGGGTGAACTGCGATGTTGATCGTTCGGCTTTAGCCATTGATTGTAATTAACATGTGGTAGATCGGATCTCTATAAGACTTACCATGCTGATGATTACGACCTTGGGTGCTATTTTACCATCACAGCTCCTATGATGTTTCGCCGAAGCCTTCGGAGCTGTTGACTGGGCCACTCCCAGCAGAGCGGCCAGGACAATAGCGATGAGCAGCATGATGTTAGACGTGTTAGTAGGAACTGCTACTACATCAGATGTACCGAAGTAAGTGTGCAACACAAGGTGCAGAAGAGGTAATCTACACGTTGACGATGTTTTGGAGAAAATGTACCTGTCTTAACAGTTATTTATTTATTTATTTATATATTTGCCTAGGTAGCTATCTATCCAACAGCCTTTGGTATTATTCATTGACCGCCGGACGATGACGAAGAGGCTTATCATTAGATACTCCGTCCAAACCGCGACTCTCGGTCATTTACACATAGACTAAGCGTTGAACTGCAGATACCGGCTTTGGCCGGTTTCGTCTAGCGTGCGAGCTTACCCAGGTAGGTACCTACCTAGGCACCTCATATTAGAGGCATTTTTAAGACCAACGCCGCGATAACGCCTTTGAACTTGATCCGGTCATACTTCTGAAGGGAAAAAAAAAAAAAAAAAAAAAAAAAAAAGGCTTACATCCAGGGGCCTTATCGAGCGGTTATATGATTTTCGTGCTACGGGTGGAGTTAACCAACCGCCTTATCTCGCATGGCGTTCCTACTATGCATTGCTTCTCCTTGTTATGGTTAAGATTGGCGATAGATGGCTACCGAAAGAGGAGCAGAGTTTGGAAGGGCGACAAATCAGAACGAAGACTCAGTTAGACACCTTGAACCCCTGACGCCCTTTTTTTGTAAGTCCCACCATAGTTGTATGAGGTACCTAAAGTGACTTTTTTTTTTCTTCTTCTCTTTCTTTTGATTGAAAGCAAGTTGCACTTTTCGCCGGTAGGAAAAGCCTTCGAGAACGCAGACTGATTTCTGGTTTCATACCGTCATTCCGCTTCTGCATTAGGTACTGTTTTCAGCGGCCTACAGTATAGGTATATCAAAGTCAATTGGTCGTTAAAATCTAAAGATATGACATGGAGGAAAAACGCTTGACAACTTATCATACCAAGATAACTTTGATCCAACACGCTCTTCACCAGACGTCATTCATTCACTCGTAATAAACTCGAAGACTGTGCCACCCTGGTATATTGACTCCGTAGTTGACCACCAAGCCGCGTTTGAAAGGGAATTCCATGGTCCTAAGACAACGTAGGTAGCGCAATCCCGTTGCGCGTGGAGGATCTCATCAACTCTTCGATCATCTCCTTGCAGCCAAAATACCCATGGCTCTCTGCACGCCGTATCGCATCCCTACATTGATCATCGCGGAAGCGGCCATTAAATGCTCTCCACAGGAGTTCTATCATGTCAAGACGACCATTCTCGGCCGCACCCTCTAGAGGCATACGTCCGTGTCTCCCATCAGACTTTTTAATATCATTCTCAGCCCCGTGATCTATGAGAAGCTTTGCCATCTCGCAGTCTCCGTGGATAGCTGCAAATTGTAGTGCCGTAACCCCACCGAACATGGCAGGTATGGCGTTGACATCAGCACCACGGCTTAGCAGCAAAAGAACAATAGCCATGTTGTTTTTTTCGACTGCCTTTTGAAGAGGAGTCCGTCGTATACAGTGCGTAGCAGCTTTGTTTACATCTGCACCATGGTCAATGAGGAATTGAACCATCTCTACGATCTCTGTTTCGCTTGCAGTCAAGAGCGGAGTTGTCCTGATATGATTATACGTGGCAAACGTATCTTCCGGCATGGTACTGTTGACGTTACAACCAGCGTCAATAAACCTTTTGGCGACGAAGCAATCGTGAGTTTGGTCGATATTCGGACCCACAAGATTCAAATCAAAAGCGATATCAAGCAACTTGGGTGTTGTCGAGCGCTTGCTGAGTGTACTCAAAACAACGTCCCTTGCATATTCAGTACGACCATCCGGAAAAGCTTTCTTGTAACGGTGTAAAAACGGTATGATCATTGAATGACACTTTTCTTGCACCGCTATACGTAGAAGCCAATCATCATCTACTAAGGCACCGTGGGAAATGAGTTCATCAAGCAACGATATATCTTGGCGCACCACTGCAATTTCCATTGCACCGTGCAGGTAGTGACCTCTCTCTTGAGAGCGAGCATCAACCATAGCCAAAAACAAGTCTTTGCCTCTTTTCTCTAGCGAGGGCTAAAATATTTTTTTCGCAGTTGACTGGACGCTGACGGGCTGCCCAAATTTCGTCGAAGACTGAGTTCTCGCTACATACCAAGGCCGCCTCTAGAATTGTCCACTGATGGAAATTTTCACGGTATATCTGAACGTCCCAGCCAGATTCAAGAATAACTTTTGCAAAGTCCAGTCTGTTGTCCTTTGTCGTAACATATAGCGGCGAAAAACGCAGTTCTGTTAAAATATGTTGTGAGAGTAACACCCACGAGCGACCAAGCAAGATCATCGAACTTGTGAGCCAAAGCAGCACCTAGGGCGACAGACATGTCAAATTCGCCCTCGGCAAATTTAAACTCGGGGTCATGATCCACAATTTTCATCGCGAAGTCCCGGTTCCCAGCTTCAAGAGCCACAATAAGGGCTTCGCCGAGCTCGTCACCCTGGAGATGATTAAACACGCCACGTTGCTCTGGGGAGTGAAGACTATTGTAATTTCCAGATCTGAGAGCGGAGATGAAAGCCTCTCTATCTTCTATATCCTTAACTAAACCTGGTGGCTGGAAGATCGCTGTGTTTTCGGCCTTAAATATCTTCTTGTATACTTCGCACGGGAAAGGGGTATAAATGATTAGGATCTCCACCACGGAATGATGCCCCCGAGCCACGGCCGTATACAACGCATCTTCAATATGCTGAGAAAATCGGTACAAGTCTCCGGGTTTTCCCAACTCTCGGCATTTGCGTTCAATGAGGTTAATTACGCTCATTGCGTCCTGTTCGTTTAATATGTTGCAAATAGCTTCAAGCAGGCCCCTGTGAGAAAAAAAAAAAACTCGACGGGTGTTTGAGAAGCAAAACACTCCATTAGGCGGACGGAAGCCCGTGTGTCACCAAGCCGATAAAGCGCCAGGAAGATAATATCTATTGATACGGTTGCTTCGGCTTTCAAAAATGCATCGACTAAACTCAGCAGATTATCCTCAAGTGTCCCTCGGCGATTATCCACGTTCTCGATGAGCATATGCAATGCATTTTTATGATGGTCCCTTGGAAAGTTTTTATGTATATCAACCCCTTTGTCGATGAGAAGCCGGAGGACTTTGAATGATTGCTTGACTGCTGCAGTTTCAAGTGGTGTGTGTCTCTCCCCACGGAAATGGCACACAACTTCGTTTGCATTGACCCATCCGCTGTCAAGTAAGTACTTAATGGCATCAGCATTATCGGCTTCTAGATATGCCAAAAAGATATTTTAGGTAAATAATTTGGCTACTGGTCTCGACTGAGCGTTCTTCAAGCAGTTAAAACCCGCGTCCTGCATTGAAGGGTGCCTACACAAGAATCTCAGAACGCCGGCGGGTGGTATGTTCTGGAGACCTGTATATCCATTGACGATGGACGCGATTAATCTGCCATCAAAGCGAACATCAAACTTAACTTCATGGTGCAACTTGCAAAACCTGCCCCAATCCTCCCCGACAAAGACATCCGGAGGAGAGAGACTCTGAAGAACCAAAAGGAGATCGGCCAGGTCATCAGAAGTTGATGTTGACTGAGTCACAGCAGTTGAGAATGTTTGGAGGGTATTGGGATTACTTATCCTCGGCAAGGTTTCTGACAGACATGGCGACGTTAGCCAGAATGAACCCATCAATTCCTCTTCAGAATGAACCCATCAATTCCTCTTCATATTGCTCCTTTCGAATTTCGGCTTACTCTCAATCACTGCAACTACAAGCTGAGTAGAAGGCAATGGCGGTAAAAAGATTTGTCGACTATTTAGGGACAGGAGGAGGAAATGTCGCCAGAGGATGGTATCATGTCCCAGGCGGGGTTATGAGGTCCGTATAGTGGAAAGTTTTCTCCTGACGAAAACGTCATGGCCGTATCCAAGTCCGCAATGGTAAACTCCTCATTCAGCCATGAAGGAAACTACGTGCTCTGAGTCGGCGTAAAAATCCCATCTACGTCTAAATCCACATCATTGGTTGTATTGTCAATTTCAGTGGGTGGTGTACGCTCTTCGGATTCGAATGTCTGGCACGTCTGGGTTGCTTCTTCTTGTCATATTTCATGAGTCGTCGTCGTTTTTTCCGGTTTACCACACTTGTTATATTTGCGCAAATTCCACCCTCGGAATCTATATTCATATTGCGCAACCCTTGTTAGGAATTAACTGAATTGCTCAATGCTTCAGATAGGCAATTGGACTGGATGTTAAGAAATACTTACGTAGCGGGAAAGCCTTCATTCGCCATTATGTCGATGACACCATCTGCGTCCTTAAGCAGTAATTTCTGATACAGATACATATCGCAGATCCGCTCCCTAGGTTCCTCCCATTCATCATTGCTGAAAATTTGGGTATTCGGTCGTTTAGGCATCGTAATTTAAGCTGAGGAGAACTAGAGATAGGAAATGTTTCCTCCAATAAATTCAAATGCAGATTTGCCATCTTTTAAGGTGCTCTACCAAGCAAGGCTGTCTATCATGGTCAGCCTGAGTCTTTAGGTACATAGTAGGTACAGTCCCATCAGGTTTCGCCATCAGGTTTCGCAATCGGGTTTAGTGTCAGGTTTTGCATGTCGGTAAGCCACATTCGAGGAGCTGGAAGTTGGGCTACCTATCAGGATTTCTTAACATGCCTCGCACGACGGCTATGGTGCAGTTGATTAAGGCAGCAAGGTCAAATCATTGGAAGGTTGGGTTATGCACGTCGCTGCCGAATAATATATCTTGTCATGCGCAACAGATACAATATACTTCAAATCCTGAAAGACCTAGCACGAACTCGCCAGTCATCCTTACAACATTCAGGTTATACAACAACCTGAACCACTCTCATGAAATACTTCATAACCTTCATGATGTGGCCTTGAGTTGAACCAATACGATAAAAAAAGCTCCAGCATGTATGTGAATTAACCGTTGAGAGACCCGATTAGGTCCTTATTGAACAGTCGCGATGACACACCTGATCAGAAGTTCGAGTTCAGGTTTCGGTCAGAGGTATAGAAAAACCTGAAGGTATCTTCTAAAACATGAAGTTTGAAGGAGATCAAGGAAATATAAAAGTAATGACGAGAACGATGGCTCTAGGGGTCCAGTCAGTCCATCATCTCCATACTCACCATACTCACCATAACATCTCTTGTCAGAAGCCCTCGTTAAACCAAGAGCTCTAGAAAAGTTCGCCCAAGCTACAGTGCTGAAATAATTGAACCATGGCATCGCCCCCAGAGAGTCAAGGAGCTCAAACTTCGGGAGCCTCTGGCAGGTATGTGCCGCACATCGTGGCTTGCCATAAGTAAGAAGCTGACGCAGCTTTAGCCAACAAAGTGGTTACCAGCCTTATATGCTATTGGAATTTCTTCGCGCCGAGCCGACTGTGACGGAACGAGTCGCCGGTGTAGTCCCACCCAGGAAGGGGGACAAAGATAAAACAGGCCGCGATGACAAGGCCAAGAGGGCGATTAAGGAATTCGAGAATGCATGGGCCAATGCAAGCTACTGAGTCGCTGTTCTAGTTATCAGGGAATGCTAATATGATGTGAAGACTCGCTTTCAGCTAACTTAAGTCTTAAGACCGGGGGTAAGTGAAGGACCTGTATTGGAGGCGTACGCTATTGGTAGTTGGTTAGAAGGCGACTTTCAAGCACCGCCGAATCAATCATTATTGCTACTATACTTACAAATCCTGATATATTTTAATTGCTATAACTGTTCCACTGTATATTATAGCTGACAACTTCAGGTATGAGTCGAGACGTAGGCTTTGATGAGACCGAGACGAAGAAGTGTAGAATTAAGTTGCAGTTGTAAAAGAAAAAAAAAAGAAAAAAAAAAGAGAAAGAGAGAAAACGGAAAAAAGACGAGAGAGAAGTGAGTAGCAGGTACCCTAGTACCTTACCTAAAACGACCCGGGTTGTTGAGGGCTTCCTGTTAAAAGAAAACGGTTGTCCGGCCCCACTATAATACGGAGAACGGGCGCGGAAGCGGAAATGTATATATGCCTCCACATAGGTACCGCTACGATGTGAGCCGTTCGATAAATAATCCCAGACAGGATATACTTTTAAGGCTCAATGTTCAAAGTTTTCGAATATTCAATTTGCCCACTTCTGATGCTATTTAGGTAGGCACTGTAACACTATTAGCTCGTCATTAAGTCTCGGGCTCCAACTGACTACAGGCTGCACGGATATAAGCAGGTACCTGTAGGATTTTTAAGTTTGCTTTTTTGCTTTCCGAGATATACGGTAGTTTATACCCTTTTAGGAGGGCAGGCCACCCATGAGCTGTCACTGTTAGTGACACTGATTAGGCACATTATGGGGCTAGCTGATAAGTCCATCAATACCAATTCATCTTGCGTCTTACAAATTACGTGAGACGTGAGAAAAGTTGGGAAGTTAGGTACTACCTAACATACCTCATATGGAGAGGCTCCGATCTTTGTACTTCGTAAGTATTTCTCACCGCCCTCGAGCCTGAATCTCTTTGTTACCTAAAGCACCGAATACCTCCGCTTCCCTCCGGGACAGATACAACTTCAACGCCCTCCAAACCCGGATTCTCCTTTCGCCTAGTAAGATGGCGGGAGTATTAAGTAACCAGCTTGCCAGTGCCGCTTATCCCCCAGTAGCTCCCAACTGGGGCGCTGACTACTGTACCACTCACTACGATACGTACGACTATATTGATCCCGCGACGAAATCCAACTGTGCCGGAAAGGCCATCTTAGTAACCGGTGGAAACAAAGGTATCGGGAAAGGCGTCGCTATATCTTACGCCAAGGCAGGCGCTTCGCACATCGCCATCACTTCCCGCTCAGATGTCCCCGAAGTCGTGGCGGAGATCGAGAAGAGCGCGGCGGATGCCGGACGGGCGAAGCCGGTCGTTACCGTCCTGCGATTAGATGTTACCGATTCCGCGAGCGTGACAAACGGAGCTCGCGTCTTGGAGGAGCAGTGGGGCCGGCTCGACATCCTAATCGGCAACGCAGGCTATCTGTCCAAGTACGAGAAGATCCTGGACGGAGACGAGGGAGAATGGTGGCGGAACTTCGAGGTCAACGTTCGCGGGAGCTACATTGTTGCGAAGGCTTTTCTACCCCTCATGCTGCGAGGCGGAGATAAGACGGTCATCAACATGTCCTCGACGGGAGTCAATCACTTCCATAGCGGTGGAAGCGGTTATCAGCTCAGCAAGTTTACTCTTCTGAGGCTCACCGAGTATCTCATGGCGGAGTACGCAGATCGGGTGAGTCGGACAAGGCGCTTTCCATGAGATGCCTACCTAGACCGTCATCTTCTAACGTTTATGTAGGGCTTGCTCGCCTATTCGGTACATCCAGGAGGGTGAGTAAGAAGCTTTTCTATTGATCATCTAGATCAAGTTGCCAACTAATTGACCATTTCGCCTATATAGAGTCGCTACAGATCTAGCCCGAGGGCTACCAGAGGCAACACAAGGTATGTCATTACTCCATGCGTTCAAAATTTCCCTTTTCACCTAAGGCTAATAAAAATATAAGCTTGGCTCAAGTGCACGCCCGCCCTAAGCGGCGATACGGTCGCGTTCCTCACGAGCCAGAGACAGGACTGGCTGGCGGGCAGATACATCAGCGTGATGTGGGATATGGCTGAGTTCTTTGCCAAGAAAGACGAGATTATCGAGAAAGACGCCTTAAAGATGAAAATGACTTTCTAAATCTGATAGTTGCCTACTCAGTGTCTACGCTAACCAAGGATTATCGCGCTGTCATGTTCCTAGGCGCATGTTGTCGGTCCCCAATACAATAACATTACCTCCTTCATAGAACAAGACTGCGATGGATTAAAAGAAGGAAGGGGCGAAAAGAAAATAGATGCCTAGACAGAGCGGCCTAAGTAGAGAATTAGAGCTCCGTTAGTACAAAGGAATTAACACGCGATGAGTCGTAACCACCGCAAGCAATTACAAATCGACACCGGGTGACTTGGGCAAAACGGCGAGTGTCGACGGAGTTAAAAGATGCTCTTCGCGGTCTAGTCATCAGTCCACGCGGCGCTTGTAGTCGTCGAAATGGCGTCATCGAAGCTTCCTATTGGTGAGCTGGGATCCTTCTCCGACCCCCTTCGGAGCTTCGTAGGCTTAGCGACGGAAGCCCACCGAAGCTCAACCTCCGTTCCTGGTCGGCGTTGTCGATAATTGGGGTGCTTTCAAGGAATCAAGTCTTTATTATAAGTAGCTCGCCCAAACTTCTCGATTGACCTTCCCATCCTTGTACTCTGTTAATCCGCCGATCGATTATGCCCCCAATGGCTTCTTTGCAATCATCCCTGTCCCCGGCCAGCTTCCTGGCGCCTATCCATCTCTTCTCCTACTCCACGCTCCTGGGCATGGAACTATATCAGTCGTTTGTGATGACTAAAGTATGCTATCAAGAGCTACCACGGTCGGCCTTTACCACGCTGCAGAAGCGCATCTTCCCTATCTACTTCCGGGGCCAGACCCTTCTTCTCCTATTGACCGCAGCGACAGTCCCTCCCTACGGGCCATCGACACTGCAGTCCAGCAAGGGCAATTGGATACCGTTTGCTGTTGCGGGGGTCACGGCGCTCCTTAACCTGGTGCTCTACGGGCCTCGGACGCGCCAGATCATGATCCAGCGGATTCATCAAGGTATGGAGTTCTAGCTGGGCACTGAAGTCCAGATTGATATAGCACAGCAGCAGCTAACTGGGACTCAGAAACACGGGACGGGAGAAAATCAAGCGATCCGGTTGAGGTTAGCGAAGATATGAAGGTGCTGGATAGGGCATTTTCGCACAACCATGCGATGAGCATTCACCTGAATCTTATCACCATAGGGGCTACTCTCTGGTGGGGTTGGAAGTTGGCTTCGCGATTAAGTGTGCCGCCTTGAAGAAACAAGGTGCTACGCTACCGTGGCGCACTATATGAGAGCAGATGTATTATGTGATTATTATGGTCTAGCTAGCTGTTTCTCTGAGAATGATTGATGGGTATTAGGAGCAAAGACTCGACAGGTATCAAACCTCATGAAATATTGGGTTCGTAGAGTGAGGTATCCCGGTGTAATAGGTATCTCCAGCCTCAGGTAGTAAAAATTAAGATCCTTGGGAATAGTGGCATATAACGACCCTACTAGGTTTACCATAATGCCCAAGCTGATTCGTAAAAAGGGATATTCCGATGCTTGCTTGCTTAGCCTTACCTAAAGGCATAGGTTAGGTAGCCTTCTCCCACGGACAACCACGTAGACGTGGGGTATATTACCGTATAAGAACACATGCGTGTATACGTATTTGTACATCACGCATTAACTGCCTCAATGGCCCAGTTACAATAGGCAAAGTCAATAGAGACACTATCTATCCTTTGGTACAACTTACTACGCGGCGGCGGCACAGACCGGCGAACCGGATCAGCTTCCCCAGACGATCTTCCGGGCGGTCTAGATCGCGCTCTAGGTCTATCTAGATCTGGCCTTGCTACCTAACCCTTCCTCCCCCCTACCTCCCCCGTCCGGATTTGCTCGCAGTTTGTTCCGTCCGCGGTCCCGCGAATCTGGGTCGGCTCTGTTAAGCTTATTGCCGCGGCCAGATCTAAGCCTTGCCGTCGACTTTCTTTTTCCTTTTTTTTTTTTTTTAAAAAAAACCTACCTACCTACCTACCTCTAGTTAGTTGGAAAAATAGAGACGCTAAAAATCCACGGTAGGTATCCCGCGTTTATCTGACAACATCACCGAAATTGGGGGGAGGGGGACACGATGAAAGCGGGGAGAGGACAACAAACCA
Source organism: Daldinia bambusicola (assembly GCA_022478815.1). Taxonomy (NCBI): domain Eukaryota; kingdom Fungi; phylum Ascomycota; class Sordariomycetes; order Xylariales; family Hypoxylaceae; genus Daldinia; species Daldinia bambusicola. The sequence continues at coordinate 187,919 of MU284121.1, forward strand.
ATACATACGGTACGGTACCTACTACGTACGTATCTTGCGGATCTGACGAGGAAGAAAACTTGTCTTGTCCTATAATCCTCAATTCGTTTTTAGTAGGTGGGAATTGGCGCGTATAATTACGAGAAGGAGCACTTCTTGCATAACCCGGCACATATTTAACCTGCTACGGGGCCATTCGTTGGCGTAGGCATATACCTACCTACCTAATGTATATCTGCTTGCTTGCTTGCTTGCTTGCTTGCCAGGTATATACTAGGTACATATGTATATATGTATGTATGCGTCGTCATATAGGAATTTTTCGTTTTGTATGGCTGAGACGAGAGAGGAGAAGGAGGTAACATGCAGGAGCAGCAGCAGCAGCAGCAGTAGTAGCAAATTCCCACAATCCGCAATTCCGACTAACGGCGCCGTCTCCACTTCGCGGAACCCACCAGGAAGAGTTGGAAATGCGACGTGGTGGCCGTCCCGCGGGTAGATCGCTCCCTCAGGCATCCTACAATGGAAAGCTCCGTCAAACGCGGGACCTATCCCGTGTGAGGATATATCCCTAATCTAAGCTGTATGTAGTATATGTATATATATATGTATGTGTGTGCGTGCGAAGCGGTACCTATAAGCTTTTCCAGATCCCGGAGCCTAAAAACGGGAACCGCTGGAAAAGTCGAATCGGACGCCGTTGAACAGATCTGAATGCCTATAATAAGTAGGTAGGTAAATGAATAAATAAATAAATAAGGGGAAATAAAAGGGGGGGCGGATGATGGGGGTACGTTATTAGGCAAGGTACGGTGCCCCCCAACTTATGTATTAACGTTGGAACCGTGGCACCCCCCAAAATCCTTGAAATAAGAAAAAAAGAAGTAAAAGTCCGACAGCGTTACACCGGAAACTGCTACATCGACCCGTACGTGCGTCTCTCTTTTTTTTTCTCTCGAGGAATCAAATCTAGGTACAATACATTTCGTGCATGACGTCCGCTAAAGATCGACCAGGAGGAAGATCTGCAGAAGAGACAAGGTAGGTCCTCCAGAGTTAAGAAAAGGCAGGCAAAGGCCCTGGGCTACGATAAACCCAGGATACCTACCGTGGATTTTTAGCGTCTCTATTTTTCCAACTAACTAGAGGTCGTACGCTAGGAGGAGACAATAACGGGGCCTGCCACTTGTGGATTCCTACTAATTGATGTCTACCCTCCGAGATGCTGTGTCACGGCATTTTCATACTATTAGGGCTGCGGTTTGTAGGTACCTATGTTATTATGCTGATAAGTCGATTTGGAAAACTCGAGAGAGGAAGGGGGGTAAGATAATCACCGTATCTTGATCTTGTGCATCTCACATCTCCCGGTGCGTCAAAGTACGTTATATTGTAATAAATGATATAGATGATCTTAGATACAACCTACCAAGGCGCAGGTCGTATGTACTCCAACGCTAAACTTGTATTTTTCGCGTAGCATTTCGCCTAGGCAAAGTACCTAACTCATGTACGAAAGAGGCACGTACTTTAGACGTATGCATCGAGGTACATCTTCATTTCCCGTATGTATGCCACATAGGCAAGATAGATAGAAACCTGCCCAGGCTACAGGTATAGTAAGAATCTACAACGCATATAACCATAGCATAGCTAGGAGGTAGGTATAATATTAATATGTAAGGCCACGCGAAGACTACCACGTTGTGTGTCTCGGATTAGGAAAAGCTGCGCTGGTCCTCCGAGACAAATCTCGATCTATACGTGTCTCGCACGAGGTTCGAGATTGAGGTTTCGAATCCGACCTCTCCCTATCCGTTTTCCTTTCGTCATCATGATGGGCTCGCGCATTTATCATAAAGACAGGAGACAGAAAAAGCTTGGGATATGTGATACCTCAGTTATCAATTTGCGCTCTACTATGCAATTGCGATCTGTTACGCGCTGAAGCTCTCTTTTTCTATTAATAGCAAACGGCGTCATGTTGTGATCGTCTCAATAGTAACTGTCCTTGCTGCAAAAATTTTCCGTTACGGTACTTTGAGCATCCATGTTGCATATACCAGTTTATGTATATATGCTAGGTATTATGATGGAGATAGCACGCAAAAGTTTGGATACGTAATTCAGGGTGTGCGACGCCATACCCGTTCGAGGGAGAGCTAGGGGGGTTTCGATAGATAGCGTAGATGCAATGCAAGTTCCTGGCCCTCTCACTCCCCCCCCCTCCTCTTCATCTGTATACCCTCTTACTACCCACCTTATTTGTAAGGTCGTGCATGATGCTAGACGCAGGTCCGAGAGGATGAGGTTAAGCGCGGCTCGCGAATTCGCAAACCGTCCAGGATGTTTCTGCGTGGTTCGTAGTTAGCGCGGTGCTGTACGATGTAGTACACGCTGGCGCTTGGGTTTGCAGTTCCTCGCGTGTAAGTGTGGTACGAGTACCATGTACGAAACTACGTACGATGGTGGTAAATCTCGCGAGGGCGAGGAAAGGGAGGGCCAAGTATCGTGCGTATAATACATGGAGCCGTTGATTGCTAGCTTAGCGTTGCATATAGCTGAGTTGGAATCATTACTACTACAACATTGTATAATGCGTTGTGTACCACGATGATATACTACATGATAGCTATACTACATGGTATGGCATACCTCTACAAGGTATGTACTGCGTAGTAAATGCTTCTTCATTATCCAATATTGGCTAGCGGGAAAAGGGGGGGGAACAAAAGCTGGAGACCAAGAGAGCATACTGTGTAGTATCTTAATCCGAGAAAGAACCAGATGCCAAGATGGGAGTTGTGTTATGTGCGCTCTTTCTACGTAAATGCAATTTATCATCGTCATTGTTGTCGAGATCCAAGTTCGTTGATCGTCATTATCTGCACCTTCCAGCCCTTCACCTGCACACCTTACGTACTATGGTAGCCTTGGATAGATTACTTACCCATCCCTATCTGTCTATCCCCCTCTACCCTGCCCTGCCCTGCCCTGCCCTGCCCTACCCACACCTGCGTGCCCCATTCTAGTAGTGCGGTACGTATTCCGTTGGTTTCGATCGTCGATCGAGGAGAGCCCTTGGAGAGATCACTTTAGGATCTGGGGCTAGCAGGGTCTGGTGGTTCATTTACCAGGATCTGCTTGTTCAACTTCCGCCACGCCTACTATGTAGGTATGTGTGCCTTGGTGTTGGGGAATCTCTCGTAAGCCGTTCCTCGCTTCCCCTTCGCTGTTACCCGGTTAGAGGAAAAAAACCACGTCTCGCCCGACAAATCTAGATCTGCATCGTGACCAGATCCCAATTTTTTTTTTCGGCTCCTATGAACACGTATTACCAAATCTTGGCCGTTCTCGTGACATCCCCATACTTAGGTACGGAGCTTTGACGTCGTTATTCGTCCCTCCAACCCTCTCCGCCTCCCGGTGGATTAGCGAGATGCGGGTAGATGATGGTCGTGGGCGTGGTAGTGTTCGCTACTGGTAGATAAGCACTAATGCCGGTAGCGAGAAGCCTATAGGAGACGAAGGGTATGAAGCCGGTATCATCGTTCGAACCTCTCGATACCTGGTGGTGAGGGTAAGGTAAGGTAAAGTTGTGTCACCACTCCCTCTTCCCAAGTTCCGGCGCGTTAGCGTTAGTCGGCGCATGCAAGTGATATCGCATTGGCGTAGGCCTATTATTTCGAGCGTTAGCATCGAGCCTTAGCAGATGTCTAATTACATATGTACGCCGCGCAGGAGACTACATCGTCTTGTCGGTCGTACATAACTATGCTATGCTATGCTACCTATGTATCCTGCCCTATCCTATCCTACACTCGAAGGGGTTATATCAGTCGCAAGGGTTGCTTATTAGAGCTGTTCTGTCTTTTGTACAGCTCTGCCAAGACATGCAAGTAGCCTCTCGCGGTAACAACCTTGAATCTACCTGACAAGGAGTACCCAGACAGAGAGGCGTTTTTTGGTTTACCTACCCTCCTATGCTTTACCCTTAAATTAGCTCCGTCGGGACCACGCTGGCGGAATCGCTGTCTCCTGCAGCTGCGGTCGCACAGCCAACGTCAGGTAAAAGCTGGAGTAGCCAAGTGATAAATCACTAAGTCAATCTACATATCTTGCCGTATCTTGCCGTAGATGTCACGATTCCCCACTGAGAGAGGGCGTACGTCCAGTATATGTATGAGCTTTTGCTCGGCCCGCGTCTAAAGAGAGACCGAAGCCGAATCCGCCGCGATGTCGAACAAAGTCCATACATGTCCGTTTCCGTCATAGAGCGGACCAGGCCAGCCAGCCGCCCATATGGTGATCGGACTATCGTAGATGTAGACAACCAGTTGCAACCCTTGAGCCGTATCGGGTATGATAGGTAAAATAAATCTAGGTCGGTGCTTCGTACCTACGCAGTAGTTAGCAAGTACCAAGCTAAGCCGAGCCCATTCACCGCGATACGACGACTTGGAATAGGGCGCTTTTCGTTGAGGATAGCTAGGATAACCTAAGATGCCTAGGGCTTTGTGGACCGGGTCACATCGAGCACGATCACGAATTCAGATGTATTTGCGGGGTTTACCCATAAGTAATCTACGCAGGCCCAGGACTAGGACGACATAGGAATGGGTTAGCTATGTGCTAAACGTTAGGACGAGTGGAGTCGGACATCTTTCGATCCTCTAGGACCTCGTCCCCCTCACCCTGCTGTTCCGGGAATTTCCCCTCATCCAGTCATCTCGCATGGTTCCAGGCGGGTGGCTTAGGCGTTCGCTAAAGTCCAAGCGAGGAGAGTATCGCCCCGATATGACCACGACCCAAGATCTGGAATGATCCGGGGCATTCCTGGTTCCAGGTAGGATGGTTGGGTGGCAGGCATATCCAGATGTCCCACGCAGCAAGCGCGAGAGAGCGTATCTCAACGAATTCTTTCGTCGTTAACCGAATCCTAGCAGCGTAGGGCCGAATCGTTCGGCTTTAGCTAAAGGTCCACGTCCGACCTGTGAACGTGTTACGATATCAGATAGCTTGGTTATGACCGGAATGTCATATGAGGAAAGACGATTTTTGCGCGCTCAGCTGACGACCCTGGATATGCGATCAAGCTCACCAATCAACCAACCAACCGCTCCCCGGCCTCCCACGAGGCGTAGATTACGGTAAGGCTGGGTAGTCTAGACTCGACCTAGGTGAAAAGTGACGGCCGTATTTAATAGCAAACGAGTCAAGTGGTATATCTCACAGGGGTCGCGGACGAGTCGAGTCGTCAAGGGATCCGACTGGGTCGCGAAGGGGACCTATGAGGATTGGAAAGCAGAGCCTCTCTGGCTTGGCATGGTCAAAGCCGGGGGGTTTGGAGGGGTTCGGGGGGGTTGAAGGACCCCGTTCAGCTTGCCTGCTGACATAGTGCTTAGCAGTTCTTACACAATGCTCTGAAACGCTTAAGAGGCCGTTGCCGGCGATGCTGTGCGACACCAAGTCGTCTGATGGGTTCCTCAGATGGTTGATCTCGCTTCTTTCTAAGTCGCATTTCGCATATGCCGTGTTCTGTGTCCTGTCGTCCCCCCCTTGTCTACCCCTTGTCTGCTGTGCCATACCTTAGATAGATACGCCCATATCGCGGGGGTGTCGGATCGGTAGCTAAAGTGTGGGTTAGGTCGTATCCCATCGACGTCTGGGATAGGTAATAAAAAAAAAGGTGCGAGTCACACCACATCAAAATTCTTACTACATATATGCAAATGCAGTACGACGCACTCTTCCTCTGTGTCCTTTTCCCACTAGTCGACCAATGTTCCATTACGTACGTAGTTGCATGTGAAAAAAAAAATGGAATGGAAAAAAAGACCCTTCTGATTTATTTCTTTCTCTTCTGTGTTTTTGTCTTCTCGGCCTCGCATTGGTCTCGCATCGTAGCCCCTCTAATACATCTAATGAGGAATCCGAAGACGTCCATGCAGACTAGAGTCACAATCTATTCCCTATTTTGCCCTCCAACCATATCACTCCCTGACGTCTTCACCCGCACCACCAATCCATACCACCCTTTTTTTTTTCTTTTGGTCGAGATAGAGCACGGAGGGGGGAAAAGGAAAGAAACAAATAAATGCTGCATGCCGAATTATGCGACGCAAGAGAGTAAAAAAAAAAAAAAAAAAAAAAAAAAAAAGTAGAGAAAATGAATATGCTACCTGCCCGTCCCGTAAAAGCCGCCTGATTATGTATTGCACGGCAACCGCGCGAAAATGAGTTCTCTCCTGCTCATTCGCCGTCCACTATACCGAAACCCCTAAAGCCGTCAACTCATTACTCGGGTTGTGCCGAAACCCTTCCCTTGCCTTCCTTGAAGAAGAATTAAGACTAGGTGCCGTTTTTTTTGTAAAAAAGGGGGGGTCCGTAGAATAACCGATGTTCCAACGATGTCCTGGAATCCATAAAAGACCAATGCCGTGCTATAGGCTGAAAAGCCATTGGCCGCAACCCATATCTCAGGGTTAGCGACCGTAAACCGTATACCGTATGAGAGTACCGTTTTGACCTCCTCCGATAAACCCTTCGGTGAAACGAATCTTAGATATAACATTCATGAATCGTAAAATGCGTAACCTCCCGTTGGGAGGCCGTAATCGTCCGTGCAAAAATACCTAGCCGAATAAAGAACCGCGACGGAATAAAATCCCCACATGCCACTAGGACAATCCCGCAACCATGGCAATCGACGGAATCGGGATTTCTCTCTCGTAGTCAAGCAGTGGTTCCTTTTCGGAATACATACCACCACGGTGGCTCCGCTTGGCCAAAGAGTTGTTAATCATACGGTCGAGATCATCCTTGCGAGGCGAAGGGGTCGCAATGCTGTTGCTCCTTCTGGGACGAGGAGACATGCGCAACGCGTCGTTAGCATCACCATCAGGTCGACTGCCCCAAGAGGTCTATACCTAGGTTAGCGTTGCACGTCCCCTAAAAATAATCCAAGACCTGAGTTGTCGAGATACGACTTACCATGTTCAAGGTTAGCAAAGCATGTAGCTTGATTAGACCGTGGAAGTAGCCGAATATGATGGAGACCGGAAGGAAGATGATGTCGGTCGGGTTTCGTCGAAAAAGCCCGATCAGCTTGACCACTTTGGTGAAAGCAAACATGTATATGACCTGAGCCCAGAACCAGCGCTGACGAACTTCCAAGTCCCAACCCTCGGTGCCCCACCAGAGCGAGGCTAGTAGAAGGGGATCCACGACGAAAGCTAAGGAAGTAAAGGTTGCAATGTGAAGGGCATAAGTGGACCAAGGTTGTTGACTAAGAAGCGAGATGACAAGTTAGTTTTGGTTTAAAATATAGCGACCCTCGTTGGGGTAGCTCGATGTTACAAGGGGACAAGGGGGGTTGAGAGGGTGAGGGATTTGGGGGAACAGGGGTTAGACGAGAAGGGAGAGAAAAAAATAAAAATAAAATAAAAATAAAAAATAAAAATAAAAATAAAATAAAGCAATTAAACCGCAATGGTAAGCTTAAACAAAATACGTACGTAATCACATATCTCTCTCGAACCAAACTCGTCCAATTGCTTCGCCAGTTGCTTCGTGCCCATCGAGAGCACTGATAGAGAAACTTGAGACCATTCTCCAGGGTAGTCTCGACTTCACATTCGCGCTCGTACTGGATCCAAGTCTTCCATTGGTGGCTCACCAACCAGCGGGTCACGAAATTGTCGTCGTCGGCATTCAGGATATAATCACGCCATCGCTCCGTCTTGAATCCCTCCAAAAAGTCGTGGCTCGACAGGATCTCCGATCTGTAAGCTCCAGTACGACCCGACATGCATGACGTGCCTCCGTCAACGTTGTGGGTGGCCGAAATCTCGAAGTTTCGACGCTCGATGTATGCTGCTCCAAGCCAGTTGAAAATCTGAGTCGACAAGGATCCATCAGGCTCCCGGCGCACACGCTGACAAGTACCGACACCTCCAATTTTAGGATCTTCGAACGGAGCCAGGATCCACGGGATGAGAGTCGACGGCCAGGTAACGTCGTCATCTGCCATGATGGTAATCTCTGTTCGAACTTTGGGAAGCGCCTCGCATACTTGAAGTCGCTTGTTTGCGATGGGAGTAGCTAGGACGCGAATATTCGAGGTCGAGAGAGTCTTCACTAGCTTTTCCAGCGCGGCATGCTTGTCCAACGTTGTCACGAGGATCAACTCAGCCGGTCGGCAAGCCAGGATACTCTCTAGCGAGGCTCTAAGCTCTTCAAAGGCATTGTGAATAGTAGGGATGATGACTGTCACGTCATTGGAGCTGTACTTAGGTTTGGCAGGAATAGGTTTCGACTTGTAAGTCCAGTGGCTTATCACATGAACGATCAGGCGTAGATAGCGATGCACCCTAGTAAAGAGTTAGATATTCCAGAGTATCGACCGGAAATGACCGCATAGAAAAAAAATCATAGAGAGCATTGGCGCATATAACGTACCACAAAACCCAAAAAGTATACCACCAAAAGTCTGGTGAAGATAGGAAGTCGAAATGCGGGTGAAAGAGACCCGACAAGGGGGTTGTGATGTCCATCGTAGATATTTCTCTCTAGAGAAATCGGAGATCCAGATAGACGTATTAGCGTATTTTACGTTACGATGTTGTTAGCGAAAATTGTATTAGGAAATATCCAAAATTGGTCCAGATAATTATTCCTGTTGATTCTTATTTCAGCCAGGAAGCTGCCGGAGGCGCGTGCTTTGGAAAGTGTACGAGCCGGCCGTCTGAACGATCTCCCGGGAGAAGTTGGCAGTTCTCCACCAGGTGTCTATCAGTCGACTTCCAAGTGACTAAACAGAGCAAGTCAGTTATTTGTTCCTTACTTTTCCCTTGGTCTTTACTGTTATTATTTTTTTCTCATGCAATTTTTTTTTCCTCTTTTTTTTTTTCTTTTAAAGAAGGTCCGTAAAAAAGTCACGAGCAAGGCGAGTCCCAATTTGCGGGGAGGAAGCTAGGACGTAGTTGGTTTGCTGTAAGAGCCGCAATAAACCAAAACCACAACCATAACCCCTCCAAGCGGCAACCGCAGGCGAGTGGCAGGTGAAGCGGATACGGCGTGATATGCGTAGTCGAAACGGCAGTAACGGGACGGAAAGTGAAAAGTTGAAAGAAGTGATACTTGCCTGTCTAACAACCTTGGACGCGAGGCGTGTATCTTTCGAGATCTCGACACGACCAAGTCAGGAGTAGGAAGGAGGAAGCGAGAATCGGGAAAGGGGAGCGCATCAAAACCAGACGGGAGGCCCCTTCTTTCGCGTCTGTAAATTAATGGACGACGGGATTAGGAACAAATAGACGAAACCGAGAACAAGTAACGGTGGCAACTATTAGGAGTCCCCTGTGGCGTGGAGTGCCCGATGAATGTACAGCAGCAGCAGCAGACAACGATAGAAAGAAGAAATGGCCGAATCCAAGACCTCGAAACGAGAGTTTGTCCTATCCACAGGACGAGAAGAGCAACCTCGAGCTCCTTTTGTTTCTTTTCCCAGTCGAGGCGAATCTAAGCCGAGGCGGGAGGTAGGAGGGAGGAGGTAGGGCGGCAACACAATATAATACACAACAGACTAAAAGAAAACCCTAAAGAAAAGAAGCCATTACGATAATCAATGGGCTTCGAGAGGACATAGGAGAAGTCGTCAAGATGAGGCCAACGGGGCCAGACCCGGGAGAGGAGGCAAGGATATATAGGCAATGGACCCATATGACCCCATTCGACCAAACGGTCGATGTTGTATACTTTGCCTACCTACCTTAACTATTTCCCCTACATACGTAAACGATGAACGGTGCAATGAGACGTAATTATGGGGATATAGTATGGCTAAGAAGATAAGTAGGGGGCATAGCATGTACGAAGACATGTAGGCGTATGTAGGTATGAGTAGGCATGCCGTAGGCATGTGTAGACAAGGTAGGCAAGGCAGGGCATGTAGGGCATGTAGACAGGTACCGTGCCTACATTACTGGACGTGAGGATATGTATGCGCATGTAGGTAGTTCTCCGTACATGCGTACATACATGTGTAATACCAGTAATAAGTAAGGGTAGTGGGAAAAGTAGAGGTGGTGCTTAGATCGACCCGTCTGCAGCTTGTAGATGATGGGAACAGGTACCTTGCCAGGAAAGACGACATGGAAGTGCGTATAGGTTAATAATACTTTGGGTCCGACCATGCATACTACATTACTAGAAACGAGGGCGAAAAAAACTAGGTATGTATATAAAGATAAAAATAAAAATGAGAAATAAAAATAAAAGAGCCTGGGGGGTTTAATCTTAAACCGCGAACTAAAAAGGGAAAAAGAAGGGACATAAATTGATAAAAACAGAGCATCAGGGAAATATACCTACTGTATTAATTTCAAAGGGGACATCAAGGCCGAATCAACCTTACAATGTTACCTGCCCAGGCTAGATACCAAAAGATGTCTATGTAGGTTTAGGTATAGATAGAAAGACAAAGTAAGGAAAATGATTCCAATGTCACATAGGTAGGTTATAATAGACACCCCGAGTTGCCTATCAAAAGCACCTGAAGGAAATGCCAATACAACCGAATAAGAACGAAACACAGGCCGAGAGAGTGAGAAAAACAGGAATGGTAAAAATTACTCCCCTTTTTTTCCTGCAATTACTATTTTCGTTTACTCCGTTGGTGATTCGGTTAGTACTTTTCGAACCGATTGAAAAAAAAAAAAAAAAAAAAAAAAAGGCGAGTAACGATAAAGGTTAGAGGAAAAATTGTTGTGACTGGAACTTTTAGTTAGAAGAGGAGAAGCTTGGAAAAAAAAATCATGGTTTCCGGTTCGACCAGTTGGAGAAGCGGCTGCTGCTAAGAATTGTCCGGTTTTAGAGGTTGGGTTCGGGATGGACGTACTAGATTTGGCTAGTTGGGGCTAATGTGGAACAGGGTCGTTTCTCCTCTATTAGATCCCTAACTCTTTCTTTCTCTCTCTAAATCAGTAGGTACCTATTGTAGGTACCGTCCTTGAGCAAGGTACCTGTGTAAGGTACCTGAGACTGAAGAAGTTCAACGGCAGGAAGAGCGAGGGGCAATAGCGGGTGCTGTGGGTAGCGAAGGTAGGTACCGCATAAGGTAGTGGGCATGGTAGACAGGGAAGGCATAGTGGGGTTCTATCTACAGGGCACGGGGGTGTGTAGATGTAGAATGGTATTGCATTGAATTGTGTATTGTACAATACTGGAGCTCTCAACCGCGTTAGTTCGATAGCAAACTTCCAGCTGCACTAAACCAAACTATTCACAGGGCTCTCTAAGCAGCTACTGTAGCGAAAACCTAGCGAAGACCTAGCGAGAACCTAGCGAAAAGCACCTAAGCGGAGCACCGTGCAGCGCGTATCCAAGCTGTCTAGAGACACCTAAGCTGTATTGTACTTACTTCGCTGGACCCTAGCAGCCTAGAAAGCTAAAAACCTTAGAAAACGGGGGATGCACTTTCTGGGAAAATGTGCTATTTCCCTCGGGTACTTCGTCGGTACGTGACGAGACTTTGGACGAATAGGTACATTTCGCAATACAACCTTTTTTATTGAAAAAATACAAGACTTTATCATATAACACTCCCGTACAAGAAGCATCCCACCACGCGGCGATACGCTTACAAGAATAACAAATACCTAATTATAATAAGTTGCGAGATGGATTGATAATGACCTGACTTTTCGATTCTATCATCTGTATCTTTTTTCCCTTTTATTGTCCTTCCTTCCTTCTCACTGGCGTACCGGAATAGAAACATGAGATTCGTAATTTATATGTAAGTGAAGTGTTTCCTCCGAACTTCGCATGTATGATTGACACATTGAAAAGGTCTACAAAGAGAGAAGAGGAGAGAGTAGTATGCGTAGCATATGTAGGCAAACGTAGGCACATGTAGGGTACATGACTTAAGAAAAATCAGGTGTTCCTGATTAAAATACAGTCAGCGCGTACGGACTGAAGAACTCGTGAGAGTTGGACCTTGTTACTGGTCGAAACTGCTGCTGCTGGAACCTTACGGCTCACAAGTCACTAACGTCGCTAACTAGAGCGTGTCGAACCGGCCCAGAGATCCCAGGTTCTCAAACGAATCAGGCTCGAGATGTGCTGCTGTGGAGCACAAATCGATCTTCAAAAGAACGGCTCCGCTAAGACTCTTGAACGATCTCGCTCTTGGCGATTGGCTAGGAGTTCGTTCGGGCTGTCTACTAGTGAACTTAGCGCTGATCTATAGCCTCCACGATGAACGCTATCAACGGGGCTTAGGATTACGAAGTTGCTGGGGAATTTTCCTGTGAGATGGCGAAAGCCAGGAAGCAAGAAAGGAAGAAAGCACGAGAGCACGAGAGCACGACATCTGAATGGAGGGAAATATCCTCTTCCCTCGCCTTCCAAGAAGCATGTATATGAAGAGCTGGTGGCCAAGACAAGCTTATAGTAGCCGCGCGAGTAGAAGATCCGAGGGCTCAAAACGTACGGCCCCCAATATCCGTTAAGATCTGTTAAGATATATCATATATTTCATCGTTCGCCAATATTTATCAAACGGGGAGCCGAGCAACCCTACCAGCACCCCCCGTGGACCGTCCAGCAAAGCCTGTTGCAGAGTACCCAGTTATTAAGTTCCAGGTCATTAAAATAGGGTATAACAAATACCTATCTTTAAAAATCGTCGTCTGGAAATGCTTCCTCGGTTCCGCTTGTCCATAATTGCAACGCGCTCCAGATATACGAGAATCACTGCTGTCCCCTATCAGGACTTTCAGGAGCTGATAATACGTATGTATTATCCTACTCAACCTTGTCACGGCTACTTGTCATTGGAGAAGCCGCGACGACCTGCGTCTACGTGGACGTCTAGAAATATTGGGTCTGGCGAACCGTCCCTGTACGTCGCACGGGTCTCGCCAGATTCGGGGTTGGATTTGATGCATCATTTAATTCTTGGTGATCTGGAAAATTCCATTTACGACGGGTTTCCAAAAAGTCGTGGCATGGTTGGCCCCATGCAGAAGCAACTGAAACCTCTGCGTGTGCGCGTTGCTATAATAATGATCTACTAGGAAGTAGTACCGGGTTGGTCCGGGCCCCCCAGTATGTCGAAGTTACACCGTCGACCTTCTGTATGTTGGTTCAGACGGCAATACCTGCATATATGCTCGTCGTCGGGGGTACTTATATGTCAACCCCCACAAAACCGTTATGTAAGGCAGTGGGCGGTCCATGTCAAATATCGTATGTGAGTACCTAACCTGATGTGTGCGTATATGCGTATAGCTTTGCAGAGTATAGCTTGCAGAGTATAGCGTATAACGCATAGCGCATAGAGCATAGCTTGGACAACTTCTCCTATCGCCGTTGCTCGGTTCTACTCCGTCGTTGACGTCGCTGGCCACTTACACGACACCCCGTTCTCAAATTTGCGCATGCGGCAAGGTTGACCAGCACATCCCCATTGCCGGAGTGCCGTGTTGTCTGTCGTCTCGCAAATAGGTGCCTACCTTAGCTAGGTACGCAGCCACCCCCTAAAGAAGATGCTAATGATACCTGTTAATCGCGATAGTCGACGCAACGTATCGTAACATAGCATCGACGCACCTTTCGGTATAGTCTTTATTCTGAGAATTTCTTATATTTTTATTTTTTTTAACTCTCACCTCCCCGGATGGGCATAGCAAGAATAATATTTTTGAGCTTCCTTTTGTTCAGGAACAGATAATAAGATGAGGCACTTATGCGTCTTTCGCGAAGACAGGCAAAACATTGGAAGCCACGGAAGGTTGAGGCTTGGTTGTCATTCTGCGAGGAGTTATTAAACCTCGCCGGTGCAACTTGTGTAAGGTATTTATTTCCGGTAGACTTGCAAGATTTAATGCAGCCTGCAAGTCTAAACAACGACCTGCCGATTGAAGATTGCTGCGGACAGGGTTTCGACAGCCCTCATCGTCCCCTATCCTGGTTTTCGTATCGTGGTTTTCCAATTGCGTCGGTCGGCCGACAATAACGCAGCAGAACGTGCGCTAGGTTGGTTTCGCCAAGGTTCCCCAACTTGTACAATACAAGTAGCATTACAGGGGGGGTGGAAGCACAACGCCGTGACACCCCCGACGATGATCTCGCCCGCCGTTACACGGCACAGATAGCTAGAGCTACACTACAGAATCGCGCAAATAGGAAAAACAGACAAAATATGAAGCAGGCTTCCCCAACCGACAGGTATCCGCCTTGCGGGCGAGGGAGTGGGCGCCGCATAGCGCAGCGTCGCACGACAGCGCCCCTGGCGAGGTCCCTGGCGAGGATCGCGAGCTTCCTGTCCGTCAGCGAACGTCAACCCGGGATATTAGGAGAAATCTGAGGCTGGGGTAACCTGGGACGATCTCGAGCCATTGGCCAATGACCTGATTTGCCGTACCGGCATGCAATATCGGGCCTTGTTCCTAGTAGCATGGTTCCCGACGGCGTGTTCTGGCGCAATCCGGATTCGGTCAGCGTCATGTACCTTGCTTGAATATCATTTACAGATCCATCTCTCGCAAGCCGCGGGTGTGCATGCAGACTTTGTAGATCTCTCGCCTCCTCGAATCTTGATTTCTTAATTCGACGTATCTGCCGCGGAAGTACAGTGCAACGCCTTCATGTATGACCTACATACATGATGCCATACGCCAGGATACGCCCAATTAGCATAGTCCGACAGTGCAACCGTAGTTGCATCTCAACCAAACTCGAGCAACGACAGCTCGAGATCGTTACGATGGTCGTGGTGGGTTGAGGGGTGAACCCGACGCTCCGAGCCCCACGTATCCCGTCTTTCATTATACAATATTAGGTGCGTGTCCTTTTTGAGACGCGACGGTATTTGCTTTCTCATAACTAACCTATTATATTCCTACGTACGGATGCGTAGATGTTTGAGGTGGTATAGCCGCGGCATGGTGGGACGACAGCCGGCCGGTTCTTTGTAAGTCTTGCTGATCACCTTTTTTTTTTTTTTTTTTTCTGTCTCTCTCTTCTCTTCCCGAATATGAAATCTTCATCGATTTCTTCACAGCGTGGGGATGATGTACTGTACGTATAGATGCAGCTTGACGTTTTGGGGACGAGCCCTGGGTCCCTAATGAGCCGTGACCATGCTAGTCACCCCAAAGATTGATTTACCTACCTAACGTACATAAATTTCGACAAGCTTTGAACTGTCTAGTTCCACGTAAATCCATATGCCTCTATTCTAAGCCTCTCTTGTTTTTCTCGTTTTTATTTTATTTCATTTTTATACGTTTTTTTTTTTCCGATTAGTCTCTCTTACTCTTGAATCCCGTGCTCCTGGTACGGCTGCCGATGAGGCTGCCAGGGCTGTAAAAGTACTCTACGCTTTGTCCCCTCGCCTTGCTTTCATTTTGTTGCGTACCATCAACCGTGCCTTTAAGATAGCCCAACCGCGGAAGCTCATGAAAATCTAATAAGCCTTGGGCATGGCGTGTCTTGCATGTCTGCCGGAATGGCACCCTAATCATACCGGATATCCAACAAGCTTGAATCGGGCCTCGCCTGAGGCTGGCCAACGTCTAGAATCATACCAGCTTCCTCAGAGGCTCGACCGCGCCTGCTGTATGATGCTTCTATCGAGCAGGGTTTCACATGTATTACTACACTACGGTACTATGTAGCCGGCGAATCTCCTCGGTCAAGCTAGCTACTTGCATACCTTAGCCTCCGACACCGTTGTCGACATGTCGAATTACTACTTGAATCCTAGATGACCGGCGTGTAAGGCCTTGTCGTTCAGCCTGGAAGTCTCTTTAAATCCGGCTAGGATCTGAATGCTTAGATTAACGCCATATTATTTAATCACCACTCGCTTAATGGTTATCAAATTCCGTTTATGATTTTCGCCGTCAGGACATAATAATACCCATGATATAACACGCCGTTTACGAGCATCCTAGATTTCGTTATCGCGGCTCTCGAGAAAGGGAGCTCGAGTTGTACGTACAGAGTAGGTCGAGCGGGAAGACCCTCTCTTGCGGTATACAGTACTTATTCTATTTAGCGAAACCCCCCGCCATGCTACGCCCGCGTTCATTCGTCGCTGACCTCCAAGGAGCTACCGTAGAACAAGGGGATACCGCAGGTATCAATGGCAAACTTCGCCATCTCTTTCGTGCTGTGATAATCAGGATCTTCCCGCCGCCATTTTTAGCGACGGGGTATTGTGGAGAAGAGAAGAAAAAAAAAAAAAAAAAGGACCAGAAGGCATTATTGCCATTGCGGCCCCTGGCCGATCGCCCACTGACCGAGCACCCAGACCGAAGCGGACAGGTTCACGATGGGGCTCTTCCGCCGAAGGAATATGCCCATCGCTTCTCTTACCATGGCTCAATACGCACCAGGGCTGTGTGACATGGCGTACCTACATTTCGGTCGAAACAGAGACTCTTTCCATTTTCCGTAAATGAAAGCGTCCTCGCAGAGAAGGGAAGGGAAGGGACGGCAGAATACGTGAAAGTCCTACCAAGGGGTCACCGAACAGGTGAGCTATTTTCGGTAAAAGGTGTATAGTTCTAATTTGCTCTTCACCATCAACGGCTTCTAACCAGATCATGAAGGCATTTCCCCCCCTTCCATTACTAGCGGCTTCGCATTGGCACGCCCCCCTCCCCCTCTAATCTGACGGCGATGAATCTCGATTCAGACAGCTTGGCAATCTTACATGCTTGATTCGATATCACACACGAAGAAGTAGCCATAGTTTAACTTTCTGGTGAAGCTTTTTTGCTGACCGAGAGTTTAGGTCAAACAGCTTAGAAAAAACGACTAGGTATCAAAATTACAGCTACAAACGATTCATTACATATAGGACTGGTTTTCCCGAAGCATAGATTCGGTATATTCGGCACTAGGATTCCAATCCTAACTCATAACAGGTTAAAAATTCGAATTACGTTTTCCTCTCTAGGAGCTCCCTTACATTATATTAACTCATTACTATTATTTTTTACCCAAAATGTCGCGCAGAGAACAGGGTTCGTTCAGCAAACAAAGCAAAGAGAGAAAAAACCGCGACGTCGCGAACCGCGCACGGCCAGTGAAGCAATCGTGTCGCCTCGAGGGGATCGTAGGCGGCCAGCAGCTGCAAGATTCGCATAACTCAGATAACTCAGGAGAGCCAGCTGTATGAGGCAGGTTCCGGGAGCTGAACGTTAGAATTTATTCCCAATAAGTATCAGTCCATCGCGCCAGCTATTGTTCGGGATACTTTAAGCCTGCCTATCGCTGGAAGTGAGAGTTAGGAGCGAGCAAATCAGCGCTGTTCCACCTTATATCCTCGTCCGGCACCGGGCTCTAAGTGGTCCTTTTGCAACCAGAAAACCCTCGCTTAGACGACAGGGCCTGGATTAATACCTCACACCCTCACAAGGGCGTGATCTTAACCACGTATTTGACTTCTTCCGAGGAGTGTGGCTGCCCACATTGCCATCATTCCATTTCCTCTTACGGTTGAGCAAGATAACGGGAGGTATTCGCAAGGTACTCCTTCGTACCAATCCCCATATGCTGCGCTGTACCTACATGAAAAGGAGCGGGATGGTTCGCAGGCCATCTTCCACCTACATGACACCAATCCTAACCCGTCCAGGCGGTCAAGCGCCCCTCTTAGGAACCTGCTACACACGCACTGAAGATAAGTACCTAATGATGGTACCTATACGGCAAGGAAAAAAAAAAGGAGAGAGCAGGACAAGTATCCCCGCAAGGATCTGCCAGAGGCGACATAGAAGCTTAGCGTACCTACGCTCGCTATTCTCTAAAACACAACATCAGCAAGTCTGTATTCGGCAGCTCCAGAGTCCCATTAGTCAATGGAACCTCGACCCAGATCTAGAAATGCTAAGTTGGCCCACAGCGGGAGACAAGGCACGCGGAAGCACAAGCTCACATCCGGATAGAGAGTGATCCAGATGATGTGCATCCAGGGCCACCTTGTGGCGAAATTACTGTGTTTGCGGATAAATCCACGAGCATGCTTTCTGGCATTTTACAGCATATCTAGATTCAGAAGCTATTTCCTACCTGTGCATAGTAAACCCCCGTGGGTGGTGCCTGATGGTTTCGCTAATCAGTCGACTCCTCTCCGGCTTTTACTTTACGTCAGGTTCATATCATCCCCCTCGACGGGTGCATGCTGCTAAAGCACGGCATGCATATGACAGCGGTACTATGAGCTGTTCTGCTATGCGAGAGGCCTTTTCTGCCGGCCCCCTGGGAAACAAACCCCACGTTTCGTCCTACAGTATGATATCAAATTCACGAAGGCCGATATTGAAAGAAAGAGGGAGAAGAAGAAAAAATTTTCCTGTTCCTCTCCATTCCCCTGTCGCCGGAAAGGAATGTCCCGTTTTGGCAGGAGTAGTTCTCAAAACCCCTAGGAAAATGCAGTAACCAACCAACCTATCGTTGTACGTCACTTGGCTACATAGCTGCCCCCTGTCGGCACAGCACACTGATCTCACGAGTTCCAAGAGCATGTGGCGGTCAGCACATTGGCCATTTTTGACAGGGCGCACAACATATACTCCCACCTCGCATCTGACGCCCACTTGCGGCAACCATTCCGGCTCCAGAGATATATGCAGGCGCACGTCTTTTCGTTATGAACCAGCAGGTCCTAGATAGAAGTCAAAAGAATGGATCTGCATGTACGTAGGACCCTTAGCCTACCGGCTACGCGAATACATAGTGGTGGGAGTGGCTAAACCAAGTGGCTACCTGTAGCTATTGTGGCGAGTCCTCGCAACAAATTGAACTTCTTGGCGCCACTATTCGTTGGTTTCCCGCCTACATTAGTCTGAGGCGACGAATAAAAAGCTCCGCCTGCCTCTTCTCTTATGCATCAAAGGTCTCAGCTGAGGCCGCTACGACAGCTGTTACCATGGTAATAGGACGAGACCCATTTGGCAGTTGGCTACTCTCTCCTCCTTCGCCGTGCTTCTAGCAAGTTGCGCATCTTCAAGCGATCGATGCTAGTATTACTCGGTTGGGCTAGACGTGTGCGGGACCGAACGGTCGTCCTTAACGATTCGTCAACGGAGGGGACGTATTGCCCTTCTTTTCCATATTCGAACGCAATGGGGATATTCGGCAGTGCGATTCTAGATCCTCACTTGCCGAACACCCCCCGGTCGCAGTTGTATGATGAGCCTCTTGTTCCTGATCTCTCTGCCTTTCCCCTCACTTTTTACACCCAGTCCGCCAAGCGCTAGCAATACCCTCACGCAGCTATGAGACGGACGATCTTCGTTGCGTCCAATGCTGTGAGCGTCAAACACGGTGGCGACCGGCTGGGGAAAAGGGCTCGATCTTGGTAGCGGAGCCGATCCTCGAATTACAGATCACGAAGGCTCTACAGTACCGCGGAGACAGGTTGGCAGGATTGAGTTGTTCTTTCGGGAGCAAAGCCGACTTTTGGTCGTCCAATAGTGATAAAGTAGCACACGATAGGAAGCACGAGACGAAAAGACTCGATTTGGAACGGATACGCGAGTTTGGCTGTCCAGATCTACCGTAGCACCTTTCAACGGACCAAGATCCCTTCGCCTTTGCTAAGCTATGCCAATCATTCCAAACCGGAAACTCGGGAACCTCAGCAGGTCCTGCCCTATTCGTCCTCGGGATATTCCACCTGGACGATTGTTTACATGTCTATATCGACACCTCGTAGCTAAGCCGAAGACGCGTAACAGATTTGGAGGTATTAGATACTCCGCAGGCCATACCCACGGAAACCCCTGGTTTGGACCGTTACCAGCGATCAACAGAAAAAAAGACTACGAGACACGTGCTTTAGCCGTGTGGTCTCTGGGTCGCCCGTCCCCCCTATACATGATGTCGAACCTTGCATAACCTTAATAAGCCGGACCTCCCGAAAGGACGGAGTCGGAATGCTACCAAGCATAACCCAACTACCTAAGCTATTCCAAAAAGATGCCTCCGTTCTTACAGAATAGTTGTCTGATCCAGATGGCATACCGAGTGTCTGTGTGGGGCCGTGGTTACTTGATACGGAAGTTGTCATCTGACACTATTCTCTTCTCTCGTTTTGGCTCCATTCCCGGCGTAATTCGTCCTGCTAAGTGGCGGTTGTACGAGTGCATTTTTCGAGGCGACGTGTCCATCCGTGCCCGAACTCATGGCCCGTGACAACCAAGCGGCCATGGAAGATGGAGTGGTTCGGGATAATTACCTTCATGCAGGAAGCTGGTACTGCTGCCGGGCCGGGCTCCGAGAACGGGGGGGCCTGACGTCCTCTTTCGACGGCTCAGGCAACCGAGCGTCACCGAGTCAGGTTCTAGACCGGCGTTGTCGGTATAGCTTTCCAACGTACTCCGATACGGACTCGTCGAGCGAAGGAGCGATACGAGGCCGACGTGTCGGCCTCCACAGTTTTCTGGGCCAAACGACACGTAGTCGGGCCGTCGGGCGCCGCCGTGCCGCAACTCTCAGGCCACAATATCTCCACAGATCCCGTCTTTCTCTGCCTCGTGATGAGGTGGCAGGCCCGATGCGGAGTCTGTCTCACTTCTGGCCAATCCGACGCCGTCAGCCTGGTTGGAAGAGTTTCCCCACGAAATTCCTATGGCCCTATTTTTATTCTAACCCGCAAATTCTTTGAAATACCGCCTTCGAGGCTCTCTTTCGGAAACCGGGAACGCGGGAAAATTGTCATTTACAAATTCTCCCCCCTCAAAGTAACCTACCTTACCTACTCTCGTTGGCTCTTTGCAGCCAGGATTGGATTGAGGCCAGAGCTATATAAAGCGCTTATATTTGTCATGATCTTGTTTTCCCATCCAAGTAAACCAGGTACCTACTGGTTAAGGATAATTCCTACCTACAAGATTGTCTATTAATTTTCTTCAACTCGTTATTTCCGAGACAATTATGAGACATTCTATGGGGTCAATCATGCTTTTGGCAATCCAGCACGACATTCGGTGGGCTTTTGAGACATTTATAGCTATTATTCTCCAACATCTCCGAGAGATCATGAATCTTCCAAACTCGGAATTCGTCTACGGACATGGCACCAAATCAACAAACGGCTTAGTGTCCAGTCACCGACTTGTCATCAGCATACCATACGGGCTAGGCATGGTTTTTATAGACGCTAATGCTTCACGGGACGGGGTCCGGTGATTCCGGGTTGCTTGGGCCGGGAGCGCGACTTATCACCGACATACACCGCCTCGGTCTTGTTTCTATACATATCGAGAAAAAGCACGCAAGCGGACGCAGGCGGGCGCACACGTGCAGCCATCTAAGTGAACGGACAATTAGCGTTTCATGGCACGGCTCCGCCAGTGTGCTCTGAGCTAAGACGGAGTCGATCGACTGACTTGCGTCCACGTCCACATCCACGACGCTATAACGACAACAAAATTACGCGGCAATCTTCCATCGTGGTAAGCGGCAGGTCTAATGACGACCCAGCCCCATCAGGATTTTATAATTGGCACATTTGAGTTCTGATCTGAATTCGACTAGCGAGTTTATTACTTGTCACGCGTGAGGCGACCCCGGGTAGTCCCTGTCGAGGGGTCAAAGACGGTAAGTATAACCCTCTGGGAAGAGGTTATTAGTCTCGATTCTCGAGTATGTCGAGTATGTCGCGAATGCCAATTCACGATGAAGAACGAATTCGTACAGATTCTTCTATTCCTTTACGGCCTCGACGTAGAACAGACATGAATCACCAGTCTTATTACCCTTTTACCCCCTTATTCTTTACCTCGGGTTGTTCTCATAACTCGTAAGAGTGAAACATGGCCAGTTTAACACATTTCCCCTCTCCGGATCGTAGACAAGATATCTACCCGCCTACTAGTACCTATAGCACGGATCCTCCCCCATTGACGATACGATGCGATGTGATATTAGATACATAAATCTGCGTTGTCCACGCTAAAAGCTCCAAAATCCCCCAAAGTCCCCCAATTCCCAAAGCCCATCAGTTGTTAGATGCATGAAACATACGTTAGCTTTCGATTCTCTTCCCCTCTTTCGGAGTTGGCGAAAGGGAAGATAAGGAGAACCCAGGCAAGCCCAGGGCATTCCCCGTTTTTCTTTCCTTATTTTTTCTTACCCTTCCGGCTGACTACTGCAAAATACACCCAGCTGAGTGGGCATAATGGGCGTGATGGCTGGCATGGTCAGTTCATGCTACCCGAAGTAGGAAGAAGCTCTAGATCTCAGGTGCTTGTTCTGGCGGTGCTTCGATGCTGATCGGTGGGAATTAGTGGGTTTCAGTGGGAATCAGTGGGAACTTTTAATCGAATGCGGTATTATCAGTGGACAATTTCCGCAATCGATAAGGCATACCACAGCATATCACAGCATACCACAGCTAGCATACCACAGCTTGCATCCTTGTCAAAATCCTTGTGTATCCTTGTTCCGGCGATGCTACGCCGCCTACCCCGACCCAGCCAGCCAGCCCCGGCGAATCGTTCGCCCCTCTTCTCCCCTCCTGCCTTTCCTACCCCCCCCCCCTCCTTAGAAGGTGAGTGGAATGGTGAGAGAAAAAAAAAAACTGGTGCTAAGTTATTTCCCCCCTTTTTCTATTTCCTTTTCCATCGAAATAAACCAACTTTTTCCCCACTACGTACAGGCCATCGTTCCAGTCTCTCCAATCCGCTGAAAATAATCTAACGGAATCGTGAGGCTGAACTTACACTATCTTTACCTATTTTGCCTACCTAGGTACATACTTTACACACTATTATCGCCCTTTTTACCCTTACTTTCTCCTTACTAAACCGCATTCAATCTCTCTACTGATTCTCCCGACATACCCGACTTTGCTAGTTTATGTAACTCCTCATTGTCCTACCTCGTAGGTGGTTTACGGTTTGCGGTTTGCGGTTTGCACTACATACAAACTATTTGTTACCCCATCGTCCATCATCCATTTGTCCCCGTCTATCGTCCACCGCCTTGCGCCTTGCATGCAACCTTGCACACGCCTTGTGGCCTTGTGGCCTTGTCGACCCTAGTTGGCTAGGTAACCTTTTTGGCTAAAGTTCTACGTACCTCGTCTTTATTCAGGTGTTGCATCGCTGCGTAATCCTCCCATCATATTCGTTGGTCTTTGTCGTTTATTATTTGCTCATCTTCTTATCACCATCTTCATCATTATCACTAACACACCTTTTTTTTTTTCTTGCTTACTCGGCATTATTTATTAATTTACTGATTTATTGGTTTATCTATTGTCTTGTTATTTCTTTCTGCTGTTATTGTTAGAAGAATATCAATTCACCCGATGATACGCTATAACCAATAAAGGCATTATTTTGACAGAGAGGAAGATACCGCCTTTGTTCTATGGTTCACCGCCTTGGTCCCTCCCAGGGTGAACCGAGCTTTGGATGCTGGTAATTGCTGCGCGTCCCATCCGCATCGTTATGCTGTATTGACCGAACAATCCTTAATCCCTCCACCCCTCAAAACTTGGGCCCACCAGTTCATCTTATCCGACTCAGTATTTATCACATGGTAGAAGGACGATAAAACACCCGAGAATCGCTGTTCCTGGGAACATCTAGAAGCATATGAAGCATATAAGTCTTCTTATTGATGTTACTTCGACCATTAACCATTTTATTGTCTTATTGGTCTTAGTCATCGCTTCTCGCTTCTCGCTTCTCGCTTCTCACTCTTCTCACTCTTCTCACTCACTCTCTCCCGTCCTTAGGCTCTGAGTGATTTATTTATCGGTTTATTATTCAGACCTAACAACTCCCTAGCTATCGTTAGCTATCGTCGCGCACCTGACCCTTTAGTGTCGGTCCTATTCAATGTCTTTATTCCGGTGATCCCGACTCTTTGGCCGTCTTGCGGGCCCCTGCGAGCCCCCTTTTTGCTCTCTCTGCTCCGGCGCGCGACAAAAGAATTAACTTGTTCGCGTAGAACAATCCCGTTTGTCCTCTCAGACGGTTTATCTACGTACGCCGGTGACCCTGCGATTAGCGACGGGTAAATACGTACGCGTATAGTATATGATAGTGAGAAAGAGATATATACTTGCATTAACGTTTATATTTACATTTACATATCCCATTTAACTATATATATACATATACGTATACTCGTATACCTGTATACCTGTGTACTTGCACACGTCGGCTATCGCGCCCATGCCATTCTACGCTATGGCCTCAATTCAGAGTCTGCCGGGGTTCGGATCGCATGGCTCGAGCAATAAGATAAGCAAGTCGAGAGCTAAAAATGTGGTCAAGCCAATTCTGAAGAAACTTTCGTCGCAGTCGGAGAAGAACTCGTTAGATTTGGATAGGGCTTGGACGGATCAAGATGAGCAATATCAGAGCCGCGATAGTTGGATAGGAGGAGGAGCAGGAGCAGGAGCAGGAGCAGGAGGAAAGGTGGTAACGACAGTGTACGAAAAGTCGACTAAAGAGATAAATTTTACTTTGGATGAGGCTGGGACGAAGCGATACAATCATTCGAGATCTATTAGCGGAGCTAGCCACGTTTCCGTCGCGACATCTAGCAGCTCAGGTCCGCGCCACCAGGTCGGTGCACCGTTTGTACATCCCTTTCAGCAAACCCCACGGACGTCGACCCCGCCATTATCATACGCCAATTCGCAGACGTCCTTCTTCGACATTACTGAGGACGAGGACGACGAGGAAGATGATAACGCCAATAGCACCGGTAGCAGAGGCAGCCCAAGCAACAGCATAGACGCTAGTCACAGTCATAGGAATAGCCTTCACATTCAGATGAATTCGCATTCACATTCGCAACCTACGTTAGGCATCCGACGCCCGTCGTTAACAAGTACCCAGCGCACTTCATCATATACGGAAGTTAAAAATGCGAAATCTTCAGCGTCCTATTCTTCTCAGCACCCACCGCCCCTCCGAATAAACACCTCACGCACCATCTTAGCGTCGCAAGCCCAACCTTCCCGTCTCCCCAAAGTCCCAAGTCGATCAGACCTTCATCTGGATCGTATAAAAGACTCGCCCATATCTCCATCCAATCACGTCGCATCGCCGGCCAGCTCGACTCCGATGTCCCCTCTCCGTTCATCGTTCGACGCGAGCGGCTTTCCACGTTTGCGCGCAAAGTCCGACCTCGATACCGCTACTCGCGCTGAGCACCTTCGAGAAGCCCGTCGGAAATTTGAACTGAGAGAGAAGGCCAAAGAGGAAAAATATGCACGAGAGGAGATCAAGCGTCGCGAGAGGGCCGATAACAAGCGCGCTCTCGAAAAAGAAAAGTTTGCGGCGGCTATGCACAAGGAGCAGATGGCAGCGAAAGCTCGCCTAGAGGCGGCCGAGCTCGAGGAAGCGATTGCTCGCGGGAAGCACAACAGGAAGTTTAGCGCGACGAGTAGTAACCGTCCGAGCTTAGCCATCTCTCGTACCAGCATGTCGCGTCCGAGCACGTCTCGAAAGAACCTTCCTAGCCCCCTAGGAGAGTCTGAAAAGTTCGCTAGTAGCAACTATGACAGCATGGACGCGAGAAGCCCGCCCGCTTTTGGCAACGAGGCCGGAGGAGCGCAGAGCGTTCCTTTCCAACCGACCAGGCGCAGAAATACGGCCAAGAGAAAGACCCAGAGCACGTGGACGATGTTCATCTTGTGGTTGAGAACCAAGCTGCTCCGGGTCAGCAGAAGCCGTTAAAGTCGTGCGCCCAGCCTTCTCGGCAGGAATCCACCGCACGCACATCTTGCATTTTTATTACATTCGGGTCTTAGCCGGCCTACGGACATACATATATACCCCACTACGATATATACATACCTACACATATCTCCAGCTCATCATCCTCCAGTGGGACGATGTTATTACGCATAACGCGGGCAGCGCAAGTGGCAGGAACAAACCACGCATATCCAAGAGTCAATTGTTTAAGCCATTGTCGACAAAGGCATACACGAAGCATATACGATATCCATTGCATTCATCATCATCATCATCATCATCATCGTCATCGTTATCATTATCATTATTACTTTCACTCTAGCATCGTCGCATCGGGCGTTTTCATGGGACTTGGGAGTTTCTGAATGAACAAGTCGCGGGTTTGGTTTGGTTGGTTGGTTGCATTTGTTTTTAGAATTTTTTATATGCCGTTGAGCAATTCGCCCTGCTTCGCTGACAACGGGGAATAAAGGGAAACAGCGGTGGTCTAGGGCTGGAACAACAAAAAAACAAACGAAAAATCTACCCTTATGGAGCTTTGTTTGCGCCATAAAAAGAGCTAAAGTGCTATTAACGGTCCGAGGTTTTTTTATTTTTTTCTAAACAAAAAAAAAAGAAAAAAAAGAAAAAACCTCGGACGGTTGGATTTTACCATTCTTTTTCGACTTCTTCTCTTCTCTTCTGCGTTGTCGGATTACAACAACACACGGCATTTCGCGGCCAGTCGAGTTAGGGAGACGACACTGCTCGTTCACCTTGGTTCCCCCCGCCCCTTTTCTGATCTTCCCATCCCATCACAATCACA
Source organism: Daldinia bambusicola (assembly GCA_022478815.1). NCBI lineage: Eukaryota > Fungi > Ascomycota > Sordariomycetes > Xylariales > Hypoxylaceae > Daldinia > Daldinia bambusicola. The sequence goes on from MU284121.1 coordinate 214,454, forward strand.
TCGCAATCTTGGCGGCACGTGGTGTATACCACGCTGCAGATCGATGTGGGTAGGGGGAAGTAAGGGGTTGGTTATATGGTGATCAGATTAGATCAGGTCAGGTCATCCATTACTCACGGCCCAGGTACCTAACCTAGGATTTGTCCGTTGGTATGGTATTCCGGCGACTTTAAAGGGAAGGGATGGATAACACTTCACACGTATTACCGATGGATTACTATTGTTATCTCGGTAGTAGTAGTGGTGGTGTGGTAGTAGTAGAAATAGATATGGTAGTATCTACGGATGGAACGATTAGCGGTCCTCCGAAAATATGAATAGCAGCAGCAGCAGCAGCAACAGCAGCAATTGAATGAGTTGCAAGATCAAGACCGACTAACTACGTGTGGTATTTATGTGTTTTAAGTGCTGAATTTCATTGTAGTGGACGAGTAGTTGGTAGGTAAATACTCTACTCGAAGCGTCATGATTGACTTCCCGGCATATAGTGGAAGGCAATATGCAGCGAATCCCGAAGTGTGCATAGTCCAGCAGTACTAATTGTTCAGTTGAATAATCTCCCTGTCGTCATAAATATCCTACTTCGTCAGGTGCAAATTAAGCTGTAGTCGTCCAAACTTGTCAACGGGTAGGTTAAACATGAGATAGTTTAGTCGTATCAACAAATGAGATGCACATCTTAATTATTCAAACACTGGTAAACAAACAAGTAAAACAGACGAACAGGTAAACACACGGACACAGGAAGAGCCGGCAACCTTATGAAGGACGTCACCACACCATTCCACAGCGTACTATTACATAGTCGATCAAGAGGGGCTTGGGACGGGATGACTCGACTTTTTTTTATATTTACGCGGACACCTTTTTTGTTTGTTGGCTACCTGTATTCCGTAACCCGAGTAATAACCCGAGTCATCATCTCTGATTTATTGGCTTTTATGTAATCTTAGCTGGTGCTAGGTGATCTCTTTTACTGGCGCGCGCCTAGAACTCTCTAGTCCCATCTGGGGATTAGCGGGGCTTGGCGGCTCAGGCGCCAAGATCTTCAGGGGTGCGTCTCAGCTCAGATGATACGTACATTCGTACATTCGTATATTCGTACCTTATTTACTTAAGTGGGATGAGGTGGGTTATGCAGCTAATGAGGGCTCGTATTTGGTGGGCTTCCAATCCAGTTGGCAGGCCATCTGGTCCTCGGCTAAGTGCATGTGATTAATCTGAGGAATTTCAAATCTTCAGCCACTAAGCGACGTCAAAGTTTCAGGTGTGAGATTTCCCATCTTAACCTTTTTCTCTGATGACTTTCTTTTTTATTTTATTTTTATCTTTTCTTCCGCTGATCACACAAAGTTACCTGCCTCCTTTCCTACACCTAACTACCTAACCAAACTGTTAGAACGGGATTCGCTCGGTTACTTTCGCGCGTGGCCCTCCAGATACGAAAAATGGAAGGCGAATACGTACGCCGATAACTAACAGGTCTGGGCCGTTTCTGGGCAATTCGGCTATGCCAGGTAGATAAACTTGTTAGACTCAGGTAGTGTATTATTCTTATTAGATCCTTGATTCATGTGCCGTTTTATCTAGATCCCGTTTGATCTAGATGATTTGGATAATCAACGAACAGACCGTTGTGGATTTATTCGAACTCGTTCCTCTCTCTACTCGTCTTGTTCACATAATCCCATAGTCCTTTTTTTTTCAGCACGAAAGGAGGAAAGAAAAGAAAGGAGAAAAAAAAAAAAAAAGACCCCAGACCAAAAAAATAAATAAATAACCCACGACGGTCTGGGCTTCGGGTCTTGGGGGGTCTTGGAGGGTCTTGGCCAAGCCTCTCGTTGATTGGTTAATTAACTCATCTCTTTCCTTTTCGTTACCTCCTGAATCCAATTCGAAATCTTGGCTTTTCCCATTCTTTGCCTTTCTCTGCCAATGCAATTCCCGTTGCTTAGTTGGTCTGATTTCGTCTTGTCCTTCTTTTACCAATCTTTTTACGCCCTTTTTCACGTCGTTGACGTCGAGTTCCACTATCCTTCAAGTCCAAACCCTCCCCGTCTCCGAAACAAGTCGTGATCAAGTCGTGATTTAACTACACCCTGTCATATCGTATCGTATCGTATCATATCCTATTCATATCTCTACGGAATAGAATACCAGGTCATCCATTCGTTGTCTTGTTATCTTTTACTTCTCCCTGTTCTTTCTTCCCTCCTTTAACTACAAGTAATTGGTATCGAAGTTTGTTCGCTTCCCCTCTACTCTCTTCCCGAGTAGATACCTTTCGCAAGTCATGGTGAGATTATCTGCGCCGGTGCTGGCGGCGCTAGGCCTGTTCGCCAACAAGGCGTTCGGTGCGCTGGAGGTCGACCTTGACGATCCAGGTATGTATCTATTTAGCTCCCTACTCTCCCCGCGCACCCTTCGGCAACGGTGGGGAATTGTCCCGTGTATAAGTATGAGTAATTAACAAGGGATTTTCCCTACGTCTAGAATCCATCAAGAAGGCTGCCGCCCAGGTCGCCGAAGACCTTCTCACTTTCTATCATGGCGACGAACCGGGTTGGGTTCCTGGTATCTTACCCGGACCTCCTCCCGATGGCGACTACTACTGGTGGCAAGGTGGTGCGATGTGGGGTACGCTGCTGGACTATAGACATAACACAGGCGACAAGAAGTACGACGACATGATAACGACGGCTATGCTGCACCAGGCCGGCGACGACCGAGATTACTTGCCAAGTAACTGGTCCGCGTCCATGGGTAACGACGATCAAGCCTTCTGGGCTTTGTCGGCCATGCTGGCTACCGAGATAGGATACACAGATCCCCCCGAAGATGAGCCGCAGTGGGCAGCGCTGGCGCAGGCCGTGTTCAACGAGCAGACGAGCGAGGACCGAAGAGTTCCCAACGGACGATGCAAGTGGGGTCTCCGATGGCAGGTCTACTCGACCAACAACGGATACGACTACATCAACAGTACGCCGAACCCCAGTTTTGTTTCGTATCTTCTCAGACGATATACATATATCAGATGCTAACGTGTTGGTAGCCATCGCCAATGCCTGTTACTTCAACATCGGTGCCCGGTTGGCCCGTTATTTCCACAACGAGACTTACGCCGAGCTCGCGACGAAGACCTGGGATCTGATAGACAGGCTGGGTTACATCTCGGATAAGTGGGACGTCTACGACGGTGCCCATTTGCCCGATTGTACCGATCTTAACAAGGCCCAGTTCTCGTACAACGCCGCCATGTTGTTGCAGGGAGCCGCTTTCTTGTATAATTACGTACGTTTCCACTCTTTGTTTCCCTTCATATGCATGAGTCTTGCAAAAAAATTATTGGTTGAAACTACCAGTATCATAATCCCAGTTCAAGAGAGACGCTTCAAGTTCTTTTTCAAGTACTGACATGGCCCATATAGACCGACGGCGCGCAAGTCTGGAAGGACCGCGTCGATAATCTTCTAGACCGCATAATCGAGATTTTCTTCCCCGCCCCCGCCCACATCGCGTTCGAGCCGTCTTGCGAATACCAACAGTGCAACTCCGATATGGAGTCTTTCAAGGGATTCACTCACCGATGGATGGGCACGACCATGCAGATAGCACCTCACACCAGGGAGAAGATCCTGCCGGTTCTCAAGCAATCTACGGCCGGTGCCGTGAAGCAGTGTACCGGTGGCGACAACGGTCGATTCTGCGGCTTCCACTGGACTTCCGGTGTCTGGGACGGCGACACCGGCGCCAGTCAGCAGATGAACGTCTTGGGTGCCTTGGTCAGTCTTCTGGCCCCTGATGTCCCGGCGCCTCTCACCAAGAAGACCGGTGGTACGTCCAAGGGTAACGTGAACGCCGGTTCCAACGAGCCCAAGCTGCCTACGTTCGCACCGATCACCAGCGGCGACAAGGTGGGCGCAGGTATCGTCACGGCGCTCATCATCGCGGGCTCGCTTTCGGCCTTCGCGTGGATGAGTCTGGACTAAATTCCGTAAATGGAGCGGGGGGTAATTTACACCTATAGACATACCATACATACATACATTGGAAAGGGAGGGGAATCCAATAATGGCGATTTTTTCTGGCGTAGGAACGAGTTGTTTGTTTTTCTGTTTTTACAAAAATCGAATATTGTATTGGCCTTGTTGCTTTTTTGTTGGCATTTTTTGTTCAGGAAACGAATACCCGGAACCTATCAATCAATCAATCAAATCGAAGCGAATCGAATCTGTACTTGTACATACATACATACAGCATCCCTTTTTCCCCTCTTCGGTAACCTCTTTTTGCCCTGTTTCTATATCAGGTAGTCTGTCTGTCATCAGCCATAGTTCATTTCTAGGAGTTTGTCGGGCTTTTGGCATGCGGGTTATTAAACCCAGCAATACGAGAGGGAGCCACAAGGAGAGTTGGAAGAGAGGCGAAGAATTCATAAACAGAATTGGACAATATAGACTTAAAATCTAATTCAATGCACGGGTAATATATGAGTGTTACCTGTAGGAGTGGTTTAGCTTATCCTTTTTTTTTCGGTAAATAGGCTGGTAATTGTGTAGAGGCTTCTATTGAGGATGATGATATAACCAGTCAGAACTTGTCTTCATTACTCTATCAGCTTCGCTTTCATAACCCGGACAGTTAGTATTAAGCACATGAAATAGTACATACATCAATAAGGCCGCTGTCTTATAGCTGCAGATTTCACTCTAGGAAGACTATTGAGAGACCCCAGACTGGCTGAGCTTATCATTTACTCGACTATATTACTTGAAGGTTTCACACTTGGACTTGTCTCATAGTCGAGGCCTCACGAAGTACATTACTTTAAGCTTTTTCATGACACGGTAGAGTTGACTCTTGTAGAATCTAATATAGGTAGTCCTTATGATATTGCCAGTTATGAACATCAAGCCTTCTCCTTCCGCAGCAGCTCAGCTTGGGGTCCTTCATGTTACAACCACGCAGTAAGCAGACTATTAAACGTGCGAGGGGGTGATGCGAATATAAGATTTACACGAGTTTATTGATATCCAGCGTGTACTTATACCATACGTGGTTCAATCTGTTAGGGAATATTATACCTAGCACTGTCGATCTGGGCTATTCTGCTACTCTGCTTAGCGGCATTCGTAAAGACCTCATACTAGTTAGATAAACATCCCACATCCATACATAATAGAGGGGTTGATGTTTAGAAGCTTGTAGCCACCGAGGCGGGAAAATAGCGTAGAAACGTAAAGTGCGTTGATGTGAGAAAGGATTTGGTAAGTATAACCAGCTTAAGCAAAGAATAGGTAAACCTAGAAGTAGCCAAAGAGTAGCGAGTTGTCTAGAGTCTCACTTGAGACTCTTTGGGAACAAAGGGGTTGTTTTGTATATAGGTAAGTAGCTTTGAAGCCAAAGCTATCGTAGTTAGAGTTCCTCGTGGAATAACGAATTTGTTCCCCTACCTCATGCTCTGCGGCGTGACACGAGTTAAGCATATACGGACGAAGTACAATAATGTCTCAACACAGTTATCTTCGACCTCCAATTGTCTCCGATTAATACCTTATACATACATATATATACTATACCGGCAAAATGTAGGTTTGTGGAATGGTTCTAAATGCAGAATGATTTTGATTATTCAGCATTTTCTAAGCTTTTTGTTGGTGGGGGAATGTTTTAAAAAGTGGGGAACGGTTAAAAAAAAAAAATTACTAAAAAAGTAAAATATTAAGGGTAGAATTATTTTATATAAAATAAAGTATTTTAAATTAAAATTAATTTTTAATAAAAAAATTTAAAAAAAATTTTTTTTTTAAAAAATTTTTAAAATTTTCTTTTTTAAAAAATTTAAAATTTTAATATATAATAAATAAAATTAAATAATTAAAATTATAATTATATAATATTAAATAAATAAATAAATAAATTTTTAAATAATTTAATTAAAATATATTTATTTTTAAAAAAAAAAATTTATACGTTTATTAAGATAAATTATTAATAAGTAATTTTTAATTAGTTAGCTTAACGTAGTTACCCTGTAATTGTGTCACTTTATAGGTAATGTAACCATTAAAGTTTATAATTTTAATTAACCATTTATATTTTTTATAAAGTAAATAATTAACGTAATTAAATTTTTTATTTTTATATATATAAATTAAATATAATATAATTTTAAAAATATTTTTATTTTAATATTATTTTTTATATATAAACTTTATTTATTTAATATTAATTAATAGTTAATTTAATAATTATAAATAATTAAAATTTTTATAAAAATAAAATATATTAATTTTTAAAATATTTAAAATAAGAAAAGTTAAATATTTATAATTTATTAAAATATTTAAATTATTTTAAAGGATTTTAATGAGTTAATTAAAAATATAAATATTATTTTCGGGATTTATATTTTTTTAAAAATATTTTAAAAGATTTTATATTTATTATATACTTTAAAAAACTTTTATTTTTAATAATTTTAATAATATTATTAATTATTAAAAAATCCTTTATATATATATTTTTCCTATATATTTATAAATAATTAAAATGGTATTAATTATCTTTAATTATATTAACCTTTAATATGTAAAATATTAAATAAATTTTATAAAATCTATAAATTCCATTAAAAATATTAAAAACATTATAATATTTATTATTATTAAAATGTTTAAATATTATAATAATAATTTTTTTAATAAAAAATTATAAAAGTTTTTTTAAAAAAATTTTTAAAATTAAATTTAAAAGTATTTTTAAAAAATATATTTCCATTTATTAAAATTTTATTATATATATTTAAAATAATATAATATTATCATTATTAAAATAAAAAGTAATAAAAAATATATATATATTTATTTTTTATATTAAATAATTATTATTAAAAAATAATTATAATTAAATAATAATAAAATTATTAATTTAATAAAGTAATTTATTAAATTTTATAATAAATGTAACCCTTTTATAATTATTAAATTTTAATAATAATATATAAAATTATTATTAAACTTTATTAAAAAATATTAAAAAAATTATTTTAAAACGTAATAATTAATATTATTAACTTTATTATAATAAATTTAAAATGAAATTAAAGTTAATATTAATAAGGTTAATATTAAAAGTAAGGTATTTATATTATTATTAATAATTATATAAAATTAAAAACTTAAAAAATTATATAAAGTTATTATACCTTTATTATTAATTTTTAAAACTTATTCTTAAAAAAGTATTAATAAATTTCTTAATAAATTATTATTATTTAACGATAATAAAAAATTAAATAAACTTTCCTATAAAAAAAAATCTAATAAAAACCTATTTTATAAATGTAATTAAAATTAATTACTTAATAATTTAATTAATAAAATATTATCTTATAAATTACTATTAATAAATATTAAAATTTTAAAAAATTTAATTATTTTCTTTAAATTATATAATAATAATAAATAAAAATATAAAAATAAAAAATATAATAACTTTAATAAAAAATTATATATATTTAATAACTTTTATATTATTATTAATATACTTTAATATAATTAAAATATAATTTATTTTATAATATTAAAAAAAAAAATTTTAAATTATTATTATAAAAAATTAATTATAATTAATAAATATCACTTTTTTTTTAAAAATATAATACATTAAATAAAAATATTTTTTTAAATTATTAAAAAGTAATAAATATATATATTAAAATAATTTAATATAAATATCTTTATTATATAAATTTAAAACCTTAATAAAAATATTATTAATTATTTTAAAATATTTATTTTAAACCATTAAAAAATTTATAATAATTTATTTAATAATTATTATAATAAATCTTATTTAATTTATGGTTTATTAATAATTATATAAAAATACCTAACATTTAAAATAATTATTATTAAATTAAAATATATATTTAATATTTTATATTTAAATTTATATAATATTATTAATATTTATTTATATAAATAATTATTTAATAATTTATTATTAATTTAAAGTAATAATAATTAATATTAAATTAATAAAAAATATAAAAATAATAAACCTTTATTTTAATTTTATTAATTTAATTAATATAATAATAATAATAAAAAATATTATATATATAATAAATAAAATTATTAATTTATATATTACCTTTAAAATAAATAATATAAAAAATATATTAATTAATTATATAATATAATTAATAATTATATTAAAAATATTAATAAAAATTATAATTAATTTTTAATATAATATAAAAATATTAACTTTAAAAATAATAATATTAATAAAAATATTAAAAATAACATTTAATATATTATAAATCAATTAATTAATAATAATAATAAACCTATTATAAAATATATATTTTAATTTATAATATTTTATAATATTATAAATAATAAAAATATTATAAATATTTTTATAAATTAAATTACCTTATATATATTTATAAACTTTAATATTTTTAAAAAACTTATTATTAATAAATTAATAATTATAATATAAAATATAAATATTATTTTTTTATTAAATAATTAATATATTATAATATTTTAAAATATAATATTTAATATTAACATTATTAATATTTTATTTAATAAAAAATTATAATTAAAAATTTTATAAATAATATATTTATATATTAAATTAAATATTATTATAATAAAATATTACATTATATTATTTAATAATAACCCTTATTTATTTAACTTAAGAATAATTTATATATTAATATTTTTTAATATTATAAAATTTTATATTATATTATTTAATATATTTTTTTTAATATATATTAATAATATAAATTATTTAAGTATTTATTTAAATAATATTAAAAATATCTTAATATATTAAAGTAAAAATTACCTTATAATGTATAAATAAAATTATTTATAATTTTTACTTAATAATTATAATATTATAATAATTTATAACTATTTAATAAAAATTAAATTACATTAAATATATAAATAATTTAATTATTTAATTATAATATAATTTTATAATATATTAAAATATATTAAATATAATAATTTTAATATTAAAATTATTAAAAAAATTATAAAATATTACCATTA